>JACXGJ010007356.1:0-30793 GCA_016801105.1 Esox niger | reverse complement strand
CACACACACACACACACACACACACACACACACACACACACACACACACACATACACAGAGCAGAAGAGAGAGAGTCAATGGTAGGGATGAAGTGAAGGAGGGAGGGGCTGACCGCAGTGTGGCTGAGGTGTAGTCAGGGGAGTGGACACGCAGCAGAACTCGCTGTGCATTTAGCTGAACGCCCCTTCATCAAAAGGTCCTTGTTCTTCTAGCCATTACATTACAGTAGTGTGCTCTCAGCTCTCTCACTGTTGCATTGTCTCCCAGTGGCATACAGAGTGCTGCCTGCCTCTCATTGCATCGCCTGATTCTCTTGACTGCAACAATGGTTTGAAAATAACAGGCGCACACACACAGACACACACACACACACACACACACACACACACAGGCATCAAGCCGATGTTTCACTGTTACGCATTGTCTACACAGCAAACACTGTATGCAAAATCTGCGATTCATTTACTTTTTTGCCCGACCAAAATGAATAACACCAGAAAACAGAAGAAAATTGCCTTTGTTGGTGGCTTTTGCCAGATGTTATCTACTGGATTTGATTTAGTCATTGAACTTAGCCATCTCACATGCTGCCAATGTTCTTTATAGAAACCATTTCAAACCAGTGTGGCCATTTAACAGAGAGAGAAAGCGTTGGAACAGCACAGATAAAACAAATGGTGGAGACTTCTAGGGTTGAATCCAACTGGTCCAGGTTTGCCACTACATTCTCATTAACAGGATCACTGAACCAAAACAACAAACAATTTCATGGGAATATTAGTTGTCCCTTAGACTCATTCGTGAGATTCGAAATGTAAATATATTTTAGCCCACTGAAATCACTCAAAATATGATCTTTCTTTTCCAGCCTTGTAAGCAAAACTACAGTCACATGATCACCTCATGCAAATGGAAAAGCTCCTCCAAAATCACATTCCTCTTTGTGAGTGATGTTAACATGTTCAAAAGTGACCTAAACCTGTCTTAGACATGTAACCAACAATCCCAATCAGGTGTTCAGTAGGGTGTTTGTGGAGGCAGATGCACAGCTCTGTTTCAAGAGGCTTGAATTGGTTTTCATTCTTAATTCATCTTTTAAATCAACAATTGGTGTGCAAGGTGGAACTTTTCAGATGGAAGATTTCTGTTTCTGCCTTTGTAAAGTTTCAGACTAAGCAACACTTAAATCCGCCTTGAAAGTGTGTTTATGATATAAATTCTCCTGTAACACAGAGTGAATCCCAAATGGCATGAAATGCACCCACTTCTTAGCACACTACAACAAACAAGAGCCCAGTGCAACACAGCCACAGTTAAAATTTCTGCCACCTCCGCCTATTGCTCAACCGTCTGGTTTGGTAAACAGACGCGTTGGTCGGTGAAACTGATCTGTTTTCAGTCAGACAAAATAAGGAGCCAAACCCAATCTTGATGAGGAAAAGGCTCTTAAGCCCCAACCTGACCGATGTCTGTGGCTGAAGGCACCAGGCGTCAAATTCTCCTTTCCTACTTCCTTGTTTCCTCCCATAGGGCGTTGGAGGAGGTAAGGAAGGGACTCCAGTAGCTGTCATTTAGTGAACATTTGAACAAGATTTGACAGCTAGTACTGCTTTCAGACACGCCCGTTCTAACTGCGATGATAGTGAGAGGAAGGGTGCCAGCTGACCTGTCCTGCCCCAGATCTTAAGGATGGAGGCAGGCTGTCTGAGCTGGGAGGCCTCAGCTGTCGTAGTGGGTTCCGGGTTGTCTAGGTCCCTCTCTCAGCCAAAACAAAAAATCCAGACTGACGAGCAATGCCTCCCGCCTCTGGAAGCTCCGGGTCTTGCCGTGATATAAATTTTGTTGGGGAAAAACACTGAAGTTTAGGATTTGCATGTGTGTGTAAGTGCTTGCCTATCTATGTGTGTGTGTGTGTGTGTATAGGTCTGTGGGAATGTGTGTCTGTATTTAAATATGTGTTTGTGTATGTGTGTGTGTGATTGAGTTTGTGTAGCTTGTGATGTGGTTGTTCCCCTGCGTCTTTATTTACAGTCTGCTGCAGGGGCCGACATTTGTAGTCAGGCAGTGAATGTGTCCTGATTCTACTTCGCATACAGACCTCTCCCCCTTCGTCTGTCTGACGTGTCCATTAGCAGTGCAGTTGAATAGGGAACAGGGTGCCATTTGAAATGCACATGAGGAGAGCAGCAGCCGGATGAGTTATGTTAGCCAGTCTAGGGCCACTCTGTACACTTTGTCCAGGTTTTATCGGTCCTGGAGGAGCCATTCTACCACCAGACATTTCTATGCCTCTTGGTTTTAAGGAGGTTTGGATCTAAAGGGCTTTTAAAAAGGGTAGGGCCAATTAGGGTTGGGTTTTAATTTGCCGTAGTCCCCTGCAACGTTCTCAGATGCAGGATCCAAGCGGTGGTCTCTCATCCCATCGCAAGACTGTGTAACCACCCCCCCCGGCAGATTATGATGAAGACAGGGATTAGCTGTTTAAGGGAATATGAGGGGGGCAGGGGCGGCGGGCAGAAAGCCAGTACTTTAATTTGTTTGAAAGATGCGTGTGCGCATGTCACCTGACAGTAGCCCATTCGGATAACCCTTCCTCACCCCAAAAGCAAGCCAGGCTGTGGACAGCTTAGACTCGCCTTAATCTGGCCTTGGCAGATGAAGGTCAAAGCATAGAACAGTCCAAAAAATATCTAATCTCAGAGCATTTGAAGCATCTGGTTCTAGCGTGTTTAGCTGAAATCAGACTACTAATTAAGGCACTTGATGATCTGGGGATAATCCAGCACCTCAAGGACCCCTTGGAGATTCCAACTAGACCCGGTTGTGGAGTCATCCAACTGGACAGGAAAGCTGCAGCAGAGTGGAAAATATTCCATATGTAGACACATACACACACACACTTCTGTATATGACCAAACGGCAATAATCCTCTTTTAAGATAACCTGTTTATGACCATGTTTAATTGGTCTGAAAGAGCGTGTTTGGGTGATCCATCCAGGGGAGAGCCACGGGGGTCAGGTTGAGCCAGTCTGACATGCTGGCTGCATGCTGGAGAATCCGGTGGCTGCTGGCTAGTCCTCAGTGGCTATTCCTCACAGTCCCAGCTGGCAGTGCAAACAACAGTCCAGGCTGCAAATTTCGAATCAACTCCACTTCAATTACAGTTTCTTCAATTTATTTCAATGAGACAAATTTGAAATTGTTATTTCATTTAAATTCTGACTTGCCTGGAATTTTGGTTAGTTGGTTCTTTCTCCATTTTCACTATTCAGTTTTTTTAACAAGTAGACATAATTGGCAACTACGCAGCAGTGCAGATCAAACCTAAAATATCTATCTTAACATAGCCTGATCCGTCAATCATTTTAAAATAATTTTAAGATGAGAAAGCAAGCAGATATGGTGTGGCTCTGTCAACCTGTTACACAAAATCTTGATTCTTCCAAAGCTAAGAAAAGGTGCAACTTAAGACATCACCATTGGTTTCAGTACCTGTCTCTTTTGCTAGCATTCCAATCCTTGCCAATCCTTGCCAGTCCTTAAGAGAAAGGGTCACAGACTACGCCATCATGTCAGTGCTATACAAATTAAAACCAAGGACATATTTTGGGAACTAATGAGCCATTTTCTCAGTTGTAGCAGAGGTTTACTGTCACAGAGGACCGAGATAAAGCCTTGTGCAAATTGGACGTCTTGCTAAATTGAACTTTGGGGCTCAGCCTCCCGACCACATCAGACTTGGCTTTTGTCTGTCTTCTGTCTGCTCCCCCTCCCCCTCCTCTCTTTTTATAGCGTTCATAATGAAAGCTTCCAAACGACAACAAAAGCATTAAAGAGATGGAAAAAGCTACACTAATTTAGTTTGTAGTCACTGTGTTTTTTCCTCCATCTGTTTTGTACTGGGAGTGGTTCTGCTCTCAGAGCTGGTCTAATTTTGAAAAGCCACACTATGTGTTGCTATTATGTGGAAAGTAGATTCTCCTGACAGACTACAGTATATCCACACTGTTCTTTTAAGTTAGGTTGATTTAGCATTTTGTGCACAAATGGAAATTCTGTCTTAGTGCATATCTGAGGCACCTCTAACTACTGTAGACAGATTATAAGGATTTACAGTAGACTCGGATGCCCTAGTGGTGTTTTGATAAAATATTTGATATCCTGCTTTATTTCCCAGTTGGGTTTTCCCACTTTTCTCCAGTTGCATTTCAAACCCACTTCCTAGCATGCAATTCCAATCGTGGAGGGAAAACAGTCAGTGTGTTCTTTTGGTCTCCGATTTAGCCGACGTCTGTAATAGGTCGAATTACACACAGCCTTTTGCTCCGTCAGCCATCGGGACCTTCGTGTGGTAACGACAGCCATTACCCAACAGGCCACAACATTTCCGTGGCAACCGCGGTTACCCTGTGAACCCTTGCTCTGAAAGTAGGATTTGAACTCGCAGAGAGGAGACTCTGGGGGGCGCGGGTATCTTGGTCTATATTGGGCAGGGATTATTTTAGCCTGACTTGGTATTTTATGTCTCTCCTCACCACAACAGTGATGTCAATATTACATGTAACATTTTTAGTTCAGATATTTATACTTAGTCTCTTTGACTGGGTTGCTAGGTAGTGCTGCCGGTCTTTTGAAGACAGCAGCTCGCCTAGTGGTCAAGATCCTTGTGCAAGTAAATGAAAGGTCACTGGTCCAAATACCTGAGCTAACAAGGTTTCTTTGAACAAGGGAGTTATTCCAATTTGCTCCAATAAGTCCCTGCAGATAAGAGTGTCTGTTAAATGATTGAAAGTACAAAGAGATTGTTTAAAAAGATGCTTTTGTTTGATCGCCACATGAAACAGATGATGAGTAATAAGGAGACAAATGATAATAATGTATGAATGTGTTTGATCATGTTGACAGAGTTGTTATCCTCACATTCCTTTTGATCTCAGCACATTACCATGAGAGTCCCTTACATGTACACCAGGTGTGATAATCACTCACTCTGTCCGTGTTCTGTGTCATTTGTGGCCACATTTAAAGCCTGTTCAACTAGCACTTTAAAGACAGCTTGGAGCAAACATAAGGATTGGGACCAGTGTTTACTTTGGTGTGGTCTCATCCACTTACTAGCTTGGCTTTAGATTATAGCTCTCAGGTAAAAGAGTTGGTGTTAAGGACCAGCATTAAGCAGACCCCGTTATTGCAGGTTTGAAGACTGGACGTCCAAACAATGCATCATAGAACAAGAATATTTTCAGGTTTCTGCATTCATTTGAAAGTGACACTTACCTATTACTAGCCCTAGCACTCCATTTTACAACATACCAATTTGTGCTGAGACTATTGACTTACCAATGGACTAGCACAGGTTTTACAAATTAAAGACAATCGCTATCTTTACGAAATAGGGACTATCCCAACCTTTAGTCATCTGACCAAATCCTTCAAATATGCATCAGAAAACTCTTACACATTTATTTTGCAATGTCTGTATGTACTGTACCTATTGATTAAAATATTACTCATAAACGACTGATGAGCTTTTTTCAACTGTCGTATGACATCACAATCCAGATAAAAAATGTTTTACACCATTCATTGTAACAATGTTATTGTGAAGAAATACTGTCCAGCCTTCTAAAAGATGTAATCTCTTGAAGGTTCAGTCTTTTCATCTGCCTAGATGACTTTCTAGAGTGTTATACTACTCCCACTCCACCCTTAAGCTGTTTGCCAAATCAGTGGCTGAGTGATGGCTTTGTTGTTGTTTCAACTGCCCATTGCTATTATCATGATACCTTCATCAGCAGCATTGCTCATTATTTGGGGATTGTAACATGTTTCTAGGGAAGACCTGAAACTCCCTCACAGAGGAACCGAGCGAGACATGAGGATTACAAAAAGTATGAGTGCAAAGGATTTAAACATTCTCTGAACACCTCAGCAACTCCTGTGTTAGGTTCAGAAAGACTCTTCCCATGAAAATACCCACTACTTACTACTAACTCTGAATTTACTCTTTAGTCTCACTTTTCATATTAGTTTCATAGTGGTGCATTCATGAAAACAGTAAATGAAAAAAAAGTATCTTATAATTTCTTGTTCTTATCCTGCTGCTTTAGTTCCTGTCCTCCCTGACCCATTAGTTTCATAGTAGTTGCTTTGAACAGTCCATGGACTGCACATATCTG
The DNA here is from genome assembly GCA_016801105.1 of Esox niger. Taxonomy (NCBI): domain Eukaryota; kingdom Metazoa; phylum Chordata; class Actinopteri; order Esociformes; family Esocidae; genus Esox; species Esox niger. Next base: position 24,612 of record JACXGJ010007356.1, on the reverse strand, counting down.
AGTCTGCAGAGCTGGTTTAATAATCAGTGACGATCTTCCATGACTTGCAACATCTGCTGTCAGCAGTGTGCCCGAATGATAAGTCTTGCAAAAGACATTCTCTCTGTGGCATGTGCCAAGTATGACCCAAAACACTGCCTAAATGCAACATTCCACACATGCAAACCCATACAAAGCCGGTTTATAATTTACTTGGTCTTACACAAGCAAACACAGAAACAATCATCTCCCTGGGGAAATGTTTTGAAGATGGCCGCACTTGTTTCGAATATGGTCCTATACAAATATCTTTGAGTTTCAGTTCCAGCCACCGACACAAGAACAGTTGCGCCGAGAGGGTGCATGTAATTAGAGATTTCTAGATTTTTTTCCTTGATGTTTGATTGTCCTTGTGTTTTTTTACTTTCAAGAAAATTTGGTTTTAGTCATTAGCAGACGTTCTTATCCAAAGAGATTTAAAGGAGCCGTTAGTGTCAACTCTTTTGCTCAAGAAAAAAAGATATTTTACTGGTGGTTGTGGAAGATAGTGCAGCACAGCATTCTGAAAATGAACTGGTCCAAGTGCCTTTATCTTGGACTTTAATGATTAGACAAATTTCTCAATGTGATTTATGCCAGGTATTCTGGTATATTCAGAAAGTGATCCATGTTCCGATTCCAGATATAGTTGAAAGAAATCCCAATCTTGGATATCCGCACGCTTCCTAATTTTACTCCAAATGCAAGGGGATTGATCTCGACCCTGATTTTAAAATAATTTTCTATCTGATATATGGAACTTCAGCAGCAGTAGTTGAAGCATCTATCACAGTTTCAGGTTGTGCTTCCTGGGCCAAACATACACAAGAGGGCCAGTTGTCGGCAAGAAACCAGAACCCACTTCCACTGACCCACAGCTTCCAGCTATATTAACTCCCTTCCTCAAAGCAGCTACTGGAAGCCCTCCACTAATGGCTATAATAACATTTACTCTGCATATTTACAACTGCTTTCCTCTACAACCTATTCCCTGTAAAATGCAAAATGTTTTAGGGTCTATACACAGTAGCTCTGGTTAAATAAAAAAGGACTGAGGGAAACGTGTAAATGTGTTTTCTATGACCCTAGCAGTGTCTTTATGTGTGATTCATAGGTGAAAATACGATTCAATTTAGATATTCAATCAAGATTACTTTGGATGTTGGTTCATGCGTGTATCACTGCGTCTGTGTGTGTTTGAGGGTAGTTGGGAAATTAGGCCTCTGACCTGTGCGGGGTATGTCTCTACCAATGTTTCAGGTTGGAGGTGGAGTCATTTGCCACACACGCAATCACACACATTTTCCAGAAATAGAAAAGGTTTGTTTTTGGCAGAAATGTGTCTCTGCTGTAAGACAAGATCTATTAACAATGATGGAATTCCTGTCAGAATGTTTCATTCTTACATTCGATTTGAATTTTTTGTCTGATATGCAGTGCAGTTAATGTGACAGCCCAGCCCAGAGAACTGTCTGTAAACACAATAAATGCATGGTATTGTTTGTGATAAATCTAGGTGTGAACTGACAGGCTGGATTTAAGGTGTTGTTTCTCCAGTGTGCTGTTGGTTAAAATGTGTGTGTGTGTGTGTGTGTGTGTGTGTGTGCATGAGTGTGTGCATGAGTGTGTGTTTGTGTGCACGTGCGTGGGTGGTTTCACCTCACCTACCTCCCAGGGTGGATTATCAGAGCATTCCTTTGAATCTCTTGCTCTGTAAATGTTTCCTGACGCTTTTTTTTAACACATACATACCCCAGGCTATGAGCTCACATGGCATCATATAATGATCCACCGAAACAGCATGGAGTACGCACAAACTCATGTGCAACACACACTCCCATGTAAAATCACACACACACGGGCAGACCGAAACCCACAGACACACACTCACAGACAGACAGATAAATCAGAAGTACACACACACACACACACACACACACACACACACGTGTTCTGTTTCATGGCATTATTTTACAGGAATGATTGTGGTAGGCGTCCTATTGCTAGCTAACACGTTTGCGTCCCCTATACCTTAATGAGCAGGAAGGTGGACATGGTTAACAGGAGAGGAATGAGGAAGGACTATATTGTTTTTTTTCTCACGCCGTCATTGAACAACCCGTTTGTAATTAGGGAACTTCCTCTCCACGCCACCACTTGTCATTTTCTTTTCTTTAAAGGCAATGTCACTGATAGGAGTTTTTACATGAAATAGAGAAGGCACATCCTAGTTACACTGGTCCATAATGGTATTCATCCTGACTTAATGAATTAGTAAGTCAAAGATGATTAGAATGTTAGGCGTTAACTCATTTGCAAGTAATAATCAGTGGAACTCTTTTATATGTGGAGTGAATTTTGAAACTGTTGGTGGTATTAAAAGGTTTAATGCGTAGCTGGGTAGCAGAATGGTTGACAACATTCATTTACTCCTCTTTATTAAATCACAGGTGAGGACAAGCAATCTGGCATGTCTGGCAGATTCCAGATGGGCTGGTGCCATTATAATGGTATCTAACAAAACATGTTCAGGATTCTCAAGAAAAAAAACAAGTAGAGGCCTTCAGCAGCTAAAAAGTGGTGTATGTCAAAAAATGCCTAGGTCAATTTCTAGTCCAAATCTGTCTCTGTGTATTAATGGGATCAGCAAGTGAATTGCGATTTCGCCCCCTATGAAGTATTGCGCAACCAAACAAATGTAAAGTCATTACTAGAGCATGTCAAAATCAAGTGAAAAAAAGAATGTCTCTGTGATAATTTTTCACTCATTCTCATTATTATAAGACACATTTGTGTCTTTTATCTTAGTCTCAGAGGGTGGCGAATTAAGTCACCCTGAAAAGAAATTAGATTCATATCTAATTCAGGAGGAATGAACGAGAGAAATGAATCTCAGAGCCTTTGCTGAACTCTCACCAAAAACAGTGTATTGGAGGAGTCAGTCAGTGCTATTGAGTCTGCTGTCTACCAAAATGAGGATGTGCGTATCACATTTGGTCACTGGTCACAGCCTTTGTTAATGGCAAGGAGGAGGAAAAGGAGAAAAAAACATTCTTTCCATGCAAGTGTTACAAAATGCCTTTGACATATTTTCTCGGGTGATATGGCGCTAATGGGAGGGGTGTAACGGCCATTGTTGCTGGCTTGTGGGAAGCTCTCCTTCAGCGAAGAGCAAATGTTAATGACAGCCTGGACATCCAGGAAATGGCCGTCACATGTTGGAGTGTTCTGCCATCACAGTGAACACCCATCACTCAAAGCGCAGAGCTCCGTGGGAGATTCGTCAAACAGGTTCTGGATGGGAAACTTGTGTGACACTCCCTCCGTGGGGTTAATATGGAGCTGAGATGTAGAAGGGAGACTGAGTATGCAATCAATACTGAGTAAAGTCGATCTGGACATATCCGTAGTGTAAATCTACAGCACAAATGGCCAAATATGACCGATGTGTCTTATTGTTGTCATATAGGGAGTTAATGCACTATAGGGAATTGTGATTGATCTTAGCCTGGAGTGAAGCTATTTCCCTGAAAGGGGAGTTAGGACAGATGCTTCCTGTTGCAGGCATTCGTCCCAAATAGCACCAACATTCCATGTTTAGTTGACTAGGTATGTGCCCTATGAGCCTATTGGCCCTACATGGACCCTGGGGTGCTGTGTAGGGTGTAAGATACCATTTGGAACAATGCCCAGTGATAAATAGCCTTTTCTTCTCAATCAGTCATAATCAGCTATACTGCTGCTCTGTGAGTCTGTCTGTCCTGTCTTTAGTCTGTCCTTTCTGCCTTTCTGTCTGTCCGCCTATCTGTCTACCACTATCACCGCTCAGGCAAAATGTCAAAAGAGAGGAGCCAAAATGGCAGCTCATGACCCATGGTGCACCAGGACTTTAAGCCACTGCCTCCGGTGAACGAATACTGCTTCACTTATCAGCTTGCCAGCATTATCTAGACGAGCCATCACAAGGGGTTGGAGAAAGGCAAACGTCAGTTGACTACCTCTTTTCCATTTATGTTTCCATTTTGATATTTTCTCCTGACTCACTATCTTGATTTCCCCTCCAAAATACACTTGGAATTAGTTCCTAAGCAGGAGACAGGAAAGTGCATTGTCTGAGATTTGTTTCGGTTTCATGGATTCAAGGTACAGGACCTGAACCACTGACATTCAGGCACGTCTGTCTGTGCCTCTTTTTCCCTTCTGGGGAAGTTTTCTTTTTCTCCAGCCTTCTGGAGATTTTAAAACCAGTTTTTCTTTCACATGACACATTTGAACATGACGTCTGATGGCAGAATGGTGAAGTGTTTAGTAAAGATGTAAAATATTAAAGTACTCTGTTGGTTTATTGGTCTGTTGGTTTGTCTGTCTGTCTGTCCCTCTCAATTATTTAGTCCGTAAGCCTTGCGGTCAGCCTGACAGGCTAGCTATGCTGCAGCTTGTTGATGCCAAATTGAGCTTGAAACGCCAGTCCAGACCAATTTTCTCTGCCGCTTTCTCACTTCTGCCTTGCGGGAGCTCTAAAGTCGCCCTTTTCTCTAGTTTTTCATAGTTTCACTCTGTTTCTTTCTCCCTTCGCTCATTCATTCTCTTTCCCTCTAGAGAATGGAGAATGGAGAGGGCTTTCCTTATGCACTTTGAAAAGGGTATTGATTGCTCTGCCTCACTGCTTAGCCATGTTGAAATCAGAGAGACGTAGCGCTAGGTTTGGAGGGGTTTTTATGGTTCAGCTTGATCCAGTGGGTTTGGTCTGAGGGTTGTACAGTATGCTATACTCAACACCATTATCTCCGTCATGGTATTTGTGTAACAATGCTTCCATCAGACATTTCTGTGCTCCTGTCTTGGAAACTGTGTAATTAGACGAGCCTACCAAGAAATGCTGTGCGTTTAAATGACCCTAATTAAGAGGGCTAATCAAACAACACTGGCCGGTTAGTGTGTGAGCTAATTAAGCTTCTAGCTCGGTTTCATTGACCTGCTTAGTGGATCCCTAACACTGCACAGGGAGAGCGATTGAGGGGAACAGAGGGAAAGACATATAAATAGATAGGGTTTGAAAGAGAGAGGGAAAGAAAGGGAGAGAGAAAAGAAGAAATGGGGAGAGGGTAGAAAAGAGGTGGGGAAAAATCAAGAAAACACAGGGTAGCTGACAGAGCGAGGGAGAAAGTAAAGAACGAAAAGGATGAGAGACAAAGGAAGACAGAGAGAGGGATGAAATCTCATTAAAAAGCACTACATAATGAAAGCTCTAATCCCTTCACCGTGGCATGTTATGTAAAAAAGCAGAGGGATTACCACCAATGGGACTTTTCAATTCCCATGTGCTGACGGACAGAGACACAGGCTGTGAGGTGTCTCCCAGTGTGGTCCTCCGATTGAATCAGCGGGGGTCTGCCCTGGATGGATTCAGATGTGGGTTGAATTGTGTTTGGGGAACAAAGCCTGGTAGTAGAAAACCAAGGGGTCACTAAACACAGGTAGATAGATTGTGATTGGTTGACTCAATGATGAGCACCTCATTGAAGTTGACATTTAAGACAGTTAATCAGCACTGACTCTGACAGTGGGGACAACCGTGTACATTGTCCCGGGCCCAGGCCTGGGCGGGGGCATTTGGTTGGCTTAAATATTATTATTAATTTGTCAGTCAATGTTAGTATTCAGTATTATCAAGAATGTTAACAGTTAATAAACAGTAGAATTGCACTAATAAAAGGCTTCATAGTATTTACTCTTTGCTGTTTTTGCCGGACCGCTTAAGCGGAGCCGGCGAAGAAGAGTAAATGTCTATCACTGAGTGACTGACTGACTGACTGAGTACCCCTTATTAAATAGCATAGTTGTTAGCGAAGCTGACCTGCAAACTATAGGTCCCGGATCTCCTCACAGGCAAAGCAAAGTACGCATTATGAACAATTCTGTATAGACGAAAATGTTGCTCGCTAAAACCTTCAGTAACTATATTACATTAATTCTGAAATTAAAGAATTTATGGTTATATTGCGACTGTTGCTGGTGAATTTTCGAAGTAAGCATCCGTGCTTGCGTTTTGGCTCAGGATAGACCATGCATGGCGGCCCCCACCCCCTCTTTTTGTTTCCCTCCAGCCTGGTCTCAGGACGATTATGTAGACAATTTTACGTAACTTTTTGCCAGGCGATTTCATAAGATATATTATGGTAAGTAATAAAACAAAACCATGTTTCGAACCTTCCACTGCCCAGATGGGTGCGCTACCCACTGCACCAGATGGCTCATGAATGCAAGTGGTGGTCTCACATGAATATGTTTGAAGTGATTTTCAGATGACTGCAGCCCCCTGATGACCAGTACATAATATCTGTGCCCCCACCCCCATCCTGGTTTCCCATTCCTGGGATAGACAAACACATTTGCTGGCTACAACATACAGTAGTTACTTTAGTGTAGGCCTTAACTTCAACTTAATATGGTTATATTGCAACTTTTGGCATGGATAAGTTCATCTTCTGTCTCGCTAGCAATTGCTCAAGTTACTAGTAAGCCTATTACTGGCTAATAAGCTGTTAAAACAGCCAGTGGCAAAATCCATTAGTCAGTTTAACACAATGCTCAATGTTGTCTAGTGAGTGCTGAAACTTGCAATGCCGTGGCATAGTGTTTAAAGACAGTGCCTTTCACATGGAAGGCCTAAGTTTGAATCTGTTGAGCATCGACATTTATTAATTATACTTGTGGTCTGCAATAAAACTACGTTATACAGTATTGCAACAATTTCTTGTACATTCCACAATTATCTCGTCTTTTCACTTGATGAAAAAGTTAGTTATCTTCACCTTTATTGATTGTTATTCTACTAATGTCATTCATGAATGAAAGAATAAAGTACATTGTTATGACATTAAATAAAAAAATATGTTCTTATGCCATGAAATGAAATAGCTTTGGCAGAATTGCTACCAATTGCTTAATTCTTAACTATTCCAATAAGTTAGTAGATACTGGTGAAGCCTATTACCGGCTAATAAAAAACAGCCAGTGGCAAAAGCCATACAGTTCACAGATGCTATTTGTGGTGGTGGTAAACTTAGTATGAAAGATAAGTCAGGTTAACAGTGTCTATATTATTCACAAATAGCCCATTAGCTGTAGAAACGGCCTGCCTACCCTGATTTATTTAGGGTAGACACAAGGCTGTTCTGACACACATCAAATGTGCAGCTCTGTGGTGTTGTGTTACACAGCCTTCCACATGGGTGACCCAAGTTCGAATTTTGAGAGGGCAGCACTGTATATTGGGGGCTGGCTGAACTAGGCTTGCCTGGATCCTTGTTTTTAAACTGTATTATGATTAAACCTTTATCTGTAAAAATTGTTTGTTCTACCAACTGCCAATCAAGGTGATACCCTAAACACCAGCGCCAACATAAATGTGTTAAAGCTGCACTGAATAGTATTTATTCAGCAAAAAAAAAAAAAAAAAGTGGAGTACAGTCAGTTCCTCCCTTGTCTACAGCAGCATACACTACGAAAATTGCGAAAGAAGATTCAGACCAACTCTGTGCAGCTAGCTACCTGGAACCCTAAAATAACTGTAGCAAGTCTAAGAAGAACATCGTCCAACTCGGGATTCACTCTTTTTCTGGAACAAGTAATTCCACTTTTCATATTTTTATTCGGACATGATTCTTTATTGGGAATTGGTGCGGAACCCCTTTCTGACAGGGGAGTAATTGCAGAATGCTGTAATAGTTTTTTTACTCAATGAATCCTACATTATGCAGCTTAAAAAAACATTAAACCAATAAATATGTCTAACTACAGTACTGTAGCTATATGGCTTTGCCACCATGCAACCACAGATAGGAGCACAGAAATGGAAGAGAACGTCTAAATGTGCAACAGTTAAGCAATGGCTGATAAGGACTGAATAGATTATTATTTGGAAAAATTACAGTACCTGTGTTGAAAACAAAGGGATTTGAATGTGGTGGCCGAGTTAGGAATTAATACATAAGACAATAAAATGTTTATGACCAGTTTTTTGGACAGTAATATAATTGCTATTTATGAATTTTTTGGGCCGTGGTTTGGGTCCTAAATGTTCAATTCTGTCCCGGGCCCTGTCATTCCTGTCAGCGTCCCTGGTTATCAGTGATGTTTAAAGAAAAGGTTAGGGTTCAGGATGTGGTGAAGGATTAACCCTGGTCCAATGTCATCTCAGCATTCCGCCTGTCTGAAATGCAATCTTCGCCTTCATCATTAAGGCAACCAATCGCAACGCTTCGGCATCAAGATCCGCCTCCAGAAGATAAATGATATAAATAATGTCCACTGGTAGAACCTGGTGAAAGTTCAACCTGCATGCCAGCCATCACCTGTCCTCTCCACTAAAAAGAGACCAAACGTTCAGCCCAGTTAGAAATCAGCACCCTAGTTCAGTTTCATAGAGAATTCCCTTGCCTTGCTTCTCCCTGTATTCCTTCCAGTTGTTAATCCCAAGCCCCTCTATGAGGGACGTTCAAAAGAAGCGCAGTACACGTATTAAAGACGGCGCCAGGTTGGATTTGTCTACAATTGCACATTAGCCCAGAGCAGCTAACAGAAGATAGAGGCTAGTTCTATAATTGATGGGTTCCTTTATGTTCAGTCTGGTGCCCTTGGTGATGATCCTCTCCAATGCCATGAAATATTGAACACTTGTCGACTGGTTGTAGATGTAGAGCAGCCCTCACTCGGTGTTGGAGAAAGGCGAGCATTAGCTGAACATAATGTTTTATTTTCTTGTTGTTTGCATCTATTAGCAACAGTGCTAACGTTTTCTCATTTTCATTCTCTCGCACTTGCTAGGTTTCTATTAAACAGTTGGAATGAGTAACTCAGCAGTTGACAGTGTTGTAGATTAACAAGGGGAGGTAGCAATGCATCAATCCAACAGCGTCACAAATAGACTTTCCTCCTCTCTGGAAAAAAAAACGCACACCAGAGTGAATTGAAACATTTAAATCTGAGGTGAATTTGATACCTGCTGGTTTCTTGGTTCTTTCTCTTGTTGTGTCTTTCTTAGTCTCTCTCTCTGTGCCTCTCTTTATCTCTACGTCCCCCCTTTTCCTTCCCTCATTCTACCTTTCTCATTTCTTAATTGAGTCACACACACATTGTTTGTTGTGTCGGACAGATAGGCACAGCCCCAGTGGCGGACTCATGGGTTGCGACAGCTTTGATAAATCAGATGTTTGCCCAGCCGCATGACGCTGAATATGTATATAGACAGATTGTTATGCAATCAAATTGTCTGTCCTTTGCTCTCAGATAGCTGTTTTAGTGTTTATTCATTTCCACAGTCAAGCTTCCCAGTGGAGTGTCAATAGAGTTTTCATCTTGGCTGCATACTGCACCCGCCAGTTAGGAAACAAATGAGGTCATAGTTATTAAAGGGAGATTATATGAAGGCTGTGATTCAGCTTGACCCTAAAGGACAGCGGATGCATTTGCAGTGTCCTCAAATAGGAAGTATTAACGTGCATGTAAAAAACACACTTAAAGGCATATTCAGACAGGAAGCATATTCAGACAGGAAATGTACACTAGGAGAGACATACATCTACACGTTGTTACACGAGTGAGCCCTCCCTGGCGCGCGCTCACTGCAAGCTCCCTCGTACACAGAAACGCACGGCAGTCATACTCGGGCTTCCACGCAGCTGCAGTGCGTTTCGCTTGTTTTTCTCCGTCAGTGTGTCATGGAGGGTTATAGGAAATGGGATGGAAAAAACAAGTGTCCCCTGTCTGGCCCTTTACTGCAGAGTGGCGCTAGCCACAAGGAGAGCCAGAGCGGGAAGAGGAGGGCGCCCGCCGGTCAGGAGCCTGCCGAGCCGGCCGCAGTTGGACATACTTGTGGTCCTGCAGCGCTTTCTCAGCCTCTCTTCGGGCCAGCCTTTCCCCGATCACACACACTCTCCACCACACACACCTCCACATATTCACAGACACAAACACACAAATATGAAGTGAGAGCTCCTTTTCTTTCTTTCTGAACCAGAGCCAGGCCTATTCCTGTTGACCCTAAGCTTGGCTTACCCTCGTCAGCGTAGCGTAGTGTGGTTCACTGCCACCACCCACGCCTGCCCCTGATATAATACCCTACTTTTTAGCGTAACCCGTCATGAACAACTTCCAATCCAGAGCCCACAGAGCAGATCACTCAAAGAGCAGCAGATAATACCAAGGATTTGGTGAAAGGGGGGTGAGAGACATTAATTTGAGGAGCAGTCACCTCCCTCACTCCTTCCTTTATGACTTTCTTGTCTTTTCTGTACTTTTTGCTGCACACGCACACGCACGCACACACACAAACACACACAAACTCACACACGTTGTTAAATGGGTTCCTTTTCCCACCCTCTATTTAGCCTACTTTCAGTGTGTCGGAAATAGAAGCGAGGGGCCGGAGATCCGTCGGTCCTGGACTCCCTGGTGGGGACAGGAAAATGAAGTAGGTCCCCTCTCTGCAAGCGGAGTGGCTTGCGTGTGTATGGAGAGAAAATGTGTATGAGTTCATGAGTGTGGGTGTGAGTGTGTTAGGTTCTCCAGAGAACAATGCAAGACTAGTGTACGACTCGTAGTACAGAGCTTCTATAAATGCTACATACAATATCCATATATCTACAAAATCCAGATTTCACAACTGTATATATTGGCTCCAGGGAGGCTTTACGGGCAAAGCAATCAGGTTTCTATGCAAAACAGGCAAATCTACATTCTCAGCGCCAACTCTAATAAATGTGACAGAAATGTTTCTTTATGTAGAAACAGTCCTTTCAAGTTACTGCAGAAGCTGTACATCTTCATTAAGATTTGTGCTTTCAATCCAGTTATGTGAGATGCCACGTAGCTCATTCTCAAACAGAAGTCGCACGTGTGGATTGTTCCTTTGCTTTCCGGAAGGTGAGGCTAGACATGGACGGTATTCAGAATAACAGAGTTTTTTTTACGGTTCCTTTCCAGTTCTAAATGCCTTAGAGAGAGATCAGATTGTCCCAGTGCTTTCATCTACTGGCATGAACCCAGACAGATCTCTAGAGTTGATCTATGGTCAATTTCTGTTATTTCCACCCCAGATGGCTTACACAAAATTTATCATGAATGGTTGATGAACCTGGCTCACCAACCCCACCTCAACCTCCCTGTAACTCAAGCGAGCTGAACCAGATCAAAAAACTGTATCAGGAATATCAGGAATAATTGCTTTAAAATGATTCACTCTTTAATTCAAATTACATTTTCCAAGCAGGACTACAAAGTCCAATGTCTTCTACGTGCCTTTTTTAATGACATATTTTTTACAGAAAGAAGGAAAGACTAGAGCGATATGTATGTAGAAGAAAGAAGGCAGAGAGGAAAGGTTCAGATAGTTGTCTGAGCCGGGGCTTGAACCCCTGTTGCCAGTGCGGGGCCTGTGTGGGCTTGAGTAGGGAACTCAGACCACTACACAGGATGTTATGAATGCAAATATTGTCATGGGTATTTTATATGGACAAAGATTTATTTCAAGCAGCAACCATAAAGACATCCTTTAAGTGTGGGTTGAATAAGAGTCAGCTCTGGGCGCTGCACACATGGCCTTGCCTCAGACGTCATGATATTGTATCACTGAATACATGCACTTTGTCAGAATGAAAGAAAATGAAAACAAAAAATGAATTGTAACACTGTTATGAGCTTGGTCTCCCAGACCGTACCTGCTTGCTGTCAGGTTCGGTCAGTAAGTTGGAGGTATGTACTGCTGAGTGGCCTGGTTGTTCCACCTAGCTGTCTGAATTTGGGCACTAACTCTAAATGGGTTCTGGTTAAGAACATATATTACATGGCTTGAATGTAAAATTTAAATGAAAGGCCCATGTTTAGATACGTAATTGTAGTCGTAAAATAAAGTATTTTATTTTGTACATTTGGCTTTATGAAGTATTGAGTGTCTGTTTGTGTGTTTTTGCCTCCAAATCAGCTTTCAAAATCGATTTCAGAGGTACTATATGCAGGCTATAATCTGAATCAGGTTTTTAAGAATCTGACGCTAGTTTAGCTGGAACTGCATGCTGTAATCCGGCAAATCTGCATTCCTGCCAGCGTCAGAGATGTCTCTTCACTGGCACAGTACATGAAATACACAAGCCCCTGGAGGTCTGATACTGGAGACGCCTCATCAGGACAAATCAATTAAACCCGACCAAGTAGAGAGGATAGATAGCCCATAGAGAGTTGACCTAGCGGAGTTGTGGTTTGGCTGTGAAAATGAATCCCATTGTTATCCCGCTGTATTTGCAATGTGGAGTGGGGAAAGGTAGATAACAAGAGAGAGAAAAAAAGGGTGAGCATTAATAGTGAGCAAGAAAGACAAATGCGGAAAGACAGAGAGAAATTAAGAATCAAAGAAAGAGGGAAAGAGTGTGAGAAATAGAGAGAAAGAGTAAAACCATGCCAGACAAGATAGAGCAGTACATTTCTAATATGAGCCTGGATAACACAAGGCAGACAGAAACAGAAAGAGAGTGAAAGACACACAAGAGCTAGATAAAGCTAGAGGAAAAGGGAGAACTACTGGCGATTTGTAAGTCCTCCGGATTTCGCAAGCTGACATCCTCCCGCCGCCGTCTCTCGACCTTTCCTCCTTGTGTGTGCCCGCATGGCGTTACTATGACAACGAGCCCTGGCGCCGCCAAGGCTGAAAACTGGTGGAGGGAGATGGGCAATCGGAGTATGTTGGGTAAAATATTTCTTCTTGGAATCTTAAGTTAAGGCAGAGATCCTGATATGGTCACCGTGTTTAGACCATTTACACTTGTTCAAACAGGTTGCCACAATCAGAATGTGGATTAGGACAAACGTCAGGACAATGGATCCATGTTACATCCAGGCATGAACACAGCTATAGATACAGTTCAGTCTGATTATAATGAACAAAGGAAGAAAAAATTGTGAGTGATTTATTTGAAGATGAGGACAAACTGCAAAATGCTGTCTGCCAAAGGTTATGTCCTGCTAAACCAAAAGCTCCTAGTAAGAGTGTGAAGAAAACGATATGTTACTGGAAAAAATGAAAGCAGCCTATTTCTGTAGCCTCTTGGTTAAAGATAGCACATACCTTTTACACCCTCACATTGGCATTTAACACAACCTTTCGTGTTACACAACCTGCATAGGATTGCGCCTTCACTTCATTCCTTTAACCTACACATTTCTTGACAAAACATTTGCACTGGGGACAGTTAAGGGGAATATTTTTATTTTCTGTCTTTTTATGCTTTATTGAACAGAAATGTGTTCTTTCTGAAAGAGCACTAGGACAGATTTTAAACCAAGCTGAAATATACAGGAAATGGGGGCATACTAAACACAATGGACTGAGTTGCCCTCAGAAGACTGAAATATACAGGAAATGGGGGCATACTAAACACAATGGACTGAGTTGCCCTCAGAAGACTGAAATATACAGGAAATGGGGGCATACTAAACACAATGGACTGAGTTGCCCTCAGAAGACTGAAATATACAGGAAATGGGGGCATACTACACACAATGGACTGAGTTGCCCTCAGAAGACTGAAATATACAGGAAATGGGGGCATACTAAACACAATGGACTAAGTTGCCCCCAGAAGACTGAAATATACAGGAAATGGGGGCATACTAAACACAGTGGACTGAGTTGCCCTCAGAAGACTGAAATATACAGGAAATGGGGGCATACTAAACACAATGGACTGAGTTGCCCTCAGATGACTGAAATATACAGGAAGTGGGGGCATACTAAACACAATGAACTGAGTTAGCCCACTCCATAATTGATAAATGTTATCAATTATGGAGAAGGTGGCAAAGACCAGTAAGTCCATTTATATTGACCCTTCACTGAGTCTCTCCAGTTAGATGGCATTGTGTTGACTAGCAGGGTGTGGTACCAGGCAGGTGCTTGGGTGGGACATTTTGCCATCTGGTACAGGGATCCCCTTCCCAGCAGGCACATTGTGTGTGTGTGTGTGTGTTTCAGGCAGAATTCCTTGGATACAAACCTGAGTCCCTGTGGTAATGTTTGAACGTTAATTTTCAAAGGAAATTGTTTTTATGCCTTCAGTTCTAGCCATCAGAGGTGAACGCTATACGCCAAATTATACTGGTGGCTCACTAGGTTAGAGTTTTGTGGACGAGGCGGTGCATGAGCTTAAAATGCAAGTTCCGTTGGTTCAACCCCACCTATTTGTTTTACCTATTCCTTCCTTTAAGCAGTCAGCAAAAATGACTCAATCATCAACTTGTTTTTGCTTTCACCATATTCTGAACCTGAACTCCAAATCAAAACTGTATGTGACAAAACTTGATATGGATATGAAAGGGTGAACGTGAGAGTTTTTGTTCATCCTGCCCCAGCAGCACCTGCCTGGGCTTCATTTCTCGCTACCTTGAGCTCTGACTTCACAGCCTCTGTTGACAAATGAATGGGGTGATGACAATGCCAAAGAACATAACTTTTAAGGCCACTCAATCAAATGCTTTAAGTCATATGCTTAAAAAAGTGCTTAGTTGTCACTAATGTTAATTCTTCCGTCTTTGTTTCCGGACTAAAAGGATTTCTTAAGTGACCTTAATATACTTCGGAAGTAAAAATCACACAGAATTTTAAATACAGTCTGAGTGTTTGTGCAGTAAACAGAAGAGGTGGAGCGACCACAAAAAATGCTTGTGTGTGCGTGTGCATGTGAGTTCAGATAAGGTTTACAGTCCACAGACTGCAGCTGTTTAGGATTCAGATGTTCCATATTCATGACTTCTGTTCTGTCTTGTAATTCCCTAGACTAGACTGGACTGTCAGTCTCAAACACTGAAGCCAAACACATCCTTGCAGTCAAAGGTTTTAGGGCCCATTTCTTATTTTGCCCTTAGTTAAAACATCCATACGTGTTGATTTCACAGACTGCATATTAACACACAGTCCTTCATTGTTTTACCTATGGGGAAAGGCTTAACTCTTTGAGGAAAGGATACTTCTCATAAAATGATTCATTACAACAAAACTATTCAACAAAATGATGCTGTCATTGTGCATTTTAGAACTCCAATAATTCAGTGGTGACAGCTTTGTTGATCTGGTTATACAGTGTCTCAGTTATGTAATGAAGACAAATTTCAGCTATTTTGAGCAGTCTTGCTAATACTAGATAGATTTCTATGCACCTCATTAGGTTCTCAGTAAGAGCTCTGTTCTGTTTGCGTTCCTCTCTGTGGAATTTGCTTCCTATAATATGGGTGCTGCATAGCTGTCCAACAGTTACAAGTAAAGAAACTAATTTCAAGCATTTTTGTAGTGTTCTTTGCTTAGGAGAAAGTCAACCTGCAGGTTGTCTGATTGATGTTTTAATTGTTGTTTGGGCTCAGAGAAATGTTCACCTGAAATATTTGTTCACCTGAAATATTACTTTTAATGAACTGAACCAGCTCTGAAAACAGAAGCTGGCTTCGGTTTCCCTACAGTTGTTTACATTTTAGTCAGTCTGATGGTGAATATTTTCTCAAAGAGCGTGAGGGAAAAGGCAAGCTTTCTGCCCCTTATCCGATGTTGTGTGAGGGTGCCTGAGAGCGTGTCTCTGATGTGCTCTAGACAGGCTATGCGCCTTCTGCCCTCGCCCCCTGCAGGCAACAAAATATTTTCCTAGCTTCTAACTGGGAGATTAGTGCGTTGTTTGTGTGTCAGAGAAGAGTGTACCTAATACTGCATTTCTTCATTCTTCATTATGTTACTATGGCAAGGCCAAAAAAATAATTAATTCAGCTGTTTTAAAATGTTGAAATTGATTTCATCAATGTCCCTGGTTATCATTAAATCCACCAATGAGTTTTCTGTCTTCTCTTTCATGCAGGTGTTCTCTTAGACATCCAGAGACACTTCAAGGTATCGGACAGCGGAGCGGGCTTGTTGCAAACAGGTAAGTCAGCCCTGATCTCTTAATGCGATATGTGCAACAACATCCAGCACAGCTCCAAAACCACTAAAAGCCCCCTCCTCGTTGCATGGCAAAACGGGCAAGCTCATCACCCACCTGCATTGAGTCAGGACAGCAGGGGGAAGATAAAACCACTTTTCACCTATCCTCCTGCCTACTGCCTCTAACAAAGGCATTCAATTGCATCTCAGTTGTTTCATTGCAAATCCATTTTGGTTGCGTACAGAGCCCAACTGATTTATTTATTTTGTGTCCAGATATTTCCGTACCTAGCTCTATATACTATGTATGGTACATAAAAAAACCTTACGAAATGCTTTTGAATACATTCATTATTTTAAACACACATTCAATGAATACAGGAAACATTGCAACACATATAATGGCTTTTTTCTGAGATGCTTTTCAAACAACGTTTCGAATGGTCAGCAGCGTAGCAGTCGTTGAATATCTCAGTGTTGCGGAATGTGGATGGATTGGGACAACATGAATGGGTTATTTCTAGGCAATAAGAGTTCCTCCGGAAAGCAGCCCCAGTGGAAATGAAAACAGTGGTGAACGTCAGTGGTGGAAGAAGCTGAGGACTCTGGGCACGGTTTCCTGCTCCACCCAAAAACTTTAATGAATCTACCTTTTGTGAGGGACTGGCCATTTTGAAGAGCTCTTATTGGAGGTTAAGGTTAAACCTCAGCCTTGTCACTGACTCCAGCACAAACACACAGTCACAACACAGACACAAAAGTGCCATTGAATGGCAGTAAGCAGTTTAGAAAGAGGAAAGGGCTATGTGTAATTCTTTTTTATATTCACAGGATGAAAAATCTAACTGGCATAGGGTGGCAGGGCAATTATACAAAAGCACTTTTAATAACACAACGTGGTTTAAAAACAGTAAGACATTTTATTTGCATCTTAGAAACCAGTAAAAAAAAATTGAAGATATTTGATTATAGCACAACAGAAGTTTTCTGTTTCTTGCTCTCTCTCCTATAACGAGTGGTTAAATGCGTGCAGGTACACAAAGATTTGTGTATCAGAGAGACTCCATTTACTTTCGTTGTTCTCTTCAGACTGACAGGCAAGAAATCTCCCATAGTTCTTATGAGTCCATTTGAGAGACAAGGTCCCCATCTAAACACAATCTTCATCACATTAAGCGGCATTATCATTACCAAGCAGGAATGTGTGGGATCCAATAAAGCATTTTAGACCTTTCTCAGGGTGAACAAATAGGGAAGGGAAATGTTACTTTAGCAACAGCAGGAGAGCTGGCATTTTCTGGAGAGTGAGGTGACCTTTTAATGTGAAGTCATTGCTGTGAGATTATAAAGAATGTGATAGGCTGAGGGCTATTCAGCTCTTGGGTGTTTGTTCTTACCTGATAGTTAATAGCTCTCACCAAGTTTGCCAGGTCTGAGAATCCATGAAAAGTCATGATTGGAAGGAGAGGATGAATAGGCTATCAGTCCTCTGGGACCAGAGTTGAATAGCCCTTCGTCCAGCATGTACTGTACACTGAAAAATGTAATATTCATGGCTTTAGGATAGTTTAAAAAAGAAAACACACAGTGACCAAAACAAAAACAACAAATATAACTGGAATTTGACCGGAGAAGCTACAGATTGAAGTGGTGCACACATGTGCACCAACAAACACACACGTTCCAAATTATTTCATTTAACCACCCTCACAGCACACATTAAGTAAAGCAGCACTCACAGCTGGTCTCTGGCTCTGTCTGATATGAGGTCGATGCCTGTCCTGTCCCAGGCTAGACGGCACAGTGCAGCGTGACCCCTGATCCCCAGACGACCCCAGTCTCACACCGGTCTGAGGAATGCAGCGGGCTGGGGCTCTGAGCTCTGGGACCAGCCACAAACAGACTGAGAACCTACATGTGAAAGTTGGGCGGGTGATCGCAATACCGAGTGGTTTGGTGCATGCGCACGTGGGTGTGTGCATTGTTCCAGCCTAAATTCCTCATCAAACTCTTACCCACACTCCAGGGAGGACAAACCAGAGCTCGGTGAACACACGCATTTGATGTTTGTTTAGCCGTAAAACTCTCCTTGGTGATTTTCAGACAAACCTGGTAGTCCAAACTGACAACTTAGGGCATGTGCTGGCAGGTGGTGGTCAGTGAGCAATGGATGTATAGTTGGTTTGGTCTCTCTCTCACCTTCATTTCAGTCACCCCAGAGAGCAGCAATAACCTATAGTTATGGTGACTTCTCTAAACAAACCTCAATTGGTTATTTTTAAGAGTTGGTTGGATCTTCCTTTGGGGCTGTGGGTGATGGGCTTTGGGCTGTCTCTCGGCTGCTAAAGTTTGGAACATGGGAACCAAGGCCTACTGTGTTTAGAGCATCCTCACTGTCCTATAGAAGAGTTGCTGTTTAACTCTGTTGACGCTTCAAACAGTATTCACTTAATTTATTTTACTCACAGTTACTCATGTAAATGTGTATTAAAGTTCCCACAGAACTTGACTCAACATTTTAACTTATATTTTTGTGTTTGTGTGTGCCCTTTAAAGATGCACTCTGCAATGTTAAAGCAGCACTGTCCATGTTGCCCCTTTTGGTTGAAATTTCTTGTTAATGTCAATCTGTCTCTTACATCAACTTCAAGCAATTTTGCTCACTCTTCATTAGAATGCTGCTTCAACTGTGTGTTCAAAGGCTTTTTGAATATGCGGTCCATGTCTAGTTTCTCCACATCATTTTGATAGGAATCTTGGTTTTGACTCAGCCTTTCCATAACCCTCCATTTCTTCTTTTGAGGTATTCTGTTGTAGCTTTGCTTGAATGTTTTGGGTCATTGTCCTATTGCAATATCCATGTTCAGCTCAGCTTTTGGATAGATGGCCTCACATTCTACTCAAGAATCCTTTGTAACTATATGAAATTCATGGTTAACTCAATGACTGAACTCTATTTGGGATTTGTTTAATTTGATTATTCTATCAATGACTAGTGTAGGAATGTTTCTAATAAAGACAACTTTCCAGGGGTTTACTTAGTTTTTAAGGTGAGTGAATGTGCTGATATGTGCCCCATGTCATAAAAATAATTTGCTTTTAATCTTGCAATTTTATTGCTTTCTAAGGTATTATATTGATTTTGCATATAGATTGGGCACATATTAACATAGTACAGAGTGGCAAAGTTAAAATATCAAAATATCAAAAACGGCAAGCTGTGTTCTGTCTAGAGTCCCTGTAAGTTGTTTTGGAAAGAACTTCTATCTAGAGCAACCTAAAGGACTAATTTACCAAAGCACAGAAAAAACAAAAATTGTTGCTGCTAAAATCCAAAATGTGAGATGCATAGAGAAAGTGAAGAGGCCCTGTTAATGAGGGCTAGCACTCAGGTAGCATGGAATGTGTCCTGGCCTCAGGTGCTTGCGCCTGTCTTTCAGCTTAGCACATGAAAACAGCAGACAGCTGAGCTAATAACACTGTAGCCGGCATTCCTAAGGAGAGCAGAGAACCTGTCGCATCTGTCAGGGAACTGGGCGACTCCTGCTTGAAATGACAGGCTCTCCATTAGGCCTTCAAATGACCCAAGGGGTGTGGCCAACTGAAGACAGATAGTTAAGTGGTAGGGGTTGATGTTGCAGGAACGTAGATAGCCTGGTGGTAGGCTGCAGGGCTGCTGAGTGTATCCCAGATCTAGCCAGGTTTACAATCTCTTGTAGTGCCCATAAGCAAGGCATTTAATTCTCATTTCATTCAACCTATATGTTGTCTGCTATGTCTGTGGTGAAAATGGTGACATTTTCCAGGGGTTTGGAAAGAACCTATGTTTATTTCCATTCGGGCCTGCTGCAGATGGAGGAATGTGGGCTTTGAGTGATTTTCTCATATATATGAAATATTGTTCGTCTGCATATCATTATTATTCATTATAAACTGTCTAGTATGCAGCCAGAGTTTCAGATAAAAAATCTCAGAAGATTGGTTGAGTGACTGTGAAGACAGTGAAAACAATTCCTACTGTAAGTGGCTTTGAATAGGAGTGTCTGTTAAATTATTAAAATGTAAAATACAAAACAAAAAGCCTGTCCTGTTTCTCCAGCTATAACCATCCATTACCAATTATTACTGATCCGGGGACATGTCTTCTATTCATTTGGAATACATCTTGGGTCAAGTGTCTGCAATGTTTGTCCTTGTTCTCTTGGCCATCCCCTATTAATCACTGTCGGCTGCCAGACTTGGGCCTGACGCAAATGTCACCCTATTTAGTGGGCTAGTAGGATATAATTTTGCCACAGAGTATCTGACAGACTGATCATGTCCCCAGCCAGCCAATCCTCCCCAAAATCTGCATGGCTGCCAACCCGTGTCCTTTCTGGAACTGGAATGAAACACACGCAATGTAGCTGGCTTTCACCGAGTGACATCCTGGTCTGACGCTGAGAAACGGTGCCACAGGTGGAACTGGGAAATTTCTTAGTTTTATCTGAGATATAAAGTCTCCCAGCTCTCAAACTCCCTTACATACAGCTCACTTAGTGGTGGTCTTTGTTCTGCGCACTCTCCCTCTCTAACTCTTTCTCTCCCTCTCTGGTGTAAAGGGTGATGCCAAGTCAGTAGAGTCAAAGATTTGCACAATACCCAGTTTCTGGATTTTCAGTTAATGCCTGTGATTTTCTTGTGGATACGAGAGGATGAAGTATTACGATCTGCGGCTTAGAGTTGGCTTTAACCCATTGGAAAACCCTTAGCAACTGGGGCTGTCACAAGTGCAGCCAACTTTACATGTTAATGTTCCAGTGTTTGTCACAGACTCTGGTTACTCTGTAACAGAGGTGGCTATGGGAATCTGTTTCTTTCAGCATGAAGTAAAGCCATATCAGTGTTTGATCAGCTGTGGTGTCTGTCCGCTGCCACACAGCTGCCCTTCTCTGGGGTTTTCCGCAACCTTCGCTCATTCCCTCAGTTGATCTTTTTTTCTCCCCATTCCCTTTCTTTTTGTTTCCCTTGTTCTTCCCTCTACAACATCTCTTTCTCCATCTCCATCCTTCTCTCCCTGCTGACACATTTGATTCGTCCAAGAGAATCATGCCCTCCTCTCGGCTTGTCAGCTATAGCTGCGCCGCCATCACGCGACTGGATACCACGTAGTAAAGGAGTTGGCTACAACAGCAGAGGGATTTGGAGATCTTTCATTTAGACGTCATGGTCCAACTGAAATGCTATTTCAATTTTTGAAACCCAATTAGGTTTCATTAGGCTATTAGGGTTAACTGTCTTGCTTTCAGATGCTGGTCAGATACTCTAACCGCATAGGGAGTAGAGAAAAGCAGGGGAAGAGAGGAAGACAGAGCAAAATGAAGAGTACTTTGAGACACCTGCGTATCATTCCTCCTGTGCAGCAAGCATGCATAAGAGCAATGTTCAATATTAATTATGTAACTGTGACAAATGGCACCAGGCCCCAAATAAGAACACTTCTGAATGATTTGGTAACGACCCTATGAATGCATGTAAATTGTAACTGCTTAGTGAACGTTTACACTCTTTTCCCATAGATGTTTGCTTTAAGCATTACCTGTGGAAAGTCAGTCTTCTCTTTGCCATCTGATTTCTATCTGTTTCATTACTACCGCTGTAAAGGGTTGAGCTGTTGCTGATTCCTGTACGTCTTGGTGGACCGATTCGGGACCTCTGTCTCACTCGCTGTCTGTGTCTCTTTCCACTACTCTTTGACCAGGCCCCGTCACAGAGGAGGGCAGCTGTCAGACGATGATTGGCATCCCTCCCATGCTCCCTAGCTCCCATCCGCCCACCTCTCCACTTCCTTTCCCCCGAGCCAAAACTCTTTCTCATTGAGGCACTGCCAATCCAATCAGGAGATCAGAGGCCAATTAAAACAAACATGAAGGGCAAGATGAGGCAAAGAAGTGATGAGGGACCACTGGGCGTAAACACGGAATCATTTAGAACTTCCTAGTGGTAAATGCTCTAATGGGTTCTGTGGCTCTCCCCCGCCCCCCAGTACCCCCACAGCCTACAGTGCACATGTTTGTGTTTCAACCACATTAAGCTGCTCATATAACAATACGTTATATGTCCTGCCATTGATATCCACTCTTAGTAGTAACAGTTCAACACAGGGTGGTGTTAACAGGCAGCCTGGTTAAAATGTATTACCACTGAAGTTATTCTCAGAAGGTCTTATCCAAAGCAACCCAATGTCTTGCTGATGGATGTAACAATATAAGCTTTCAGTCACTGGTCAGACTTACTAACCAACAGACTTTCTCCCTGCCAGCTATATTAGACCCATGATTACTTCATCTTTTCCATCATCAGAAGAGGGATGAAGCTTCTGTTTATGGTAATTGACAGAGATTGTGATGTTTGCTTGCACCAGCATATGGGCTCTGCATCTGAACTGAATCGATACATATGCGGCTTCCCTGGTCGGCCGAAGCCCTGGGAACACACATACAAACACCTGCGGTCAGTCACTGGGAGCCTGCTAGGTTTCCTTCTTCTGCTCCGACTGACATCAACAGATCAATAACCAACACAGACAGTTCTCCAAATGGCACCTGACTCCCTATTTAGGGCACTAGTTTTGACTAGGGTTAAATCAAATGTTGTGCTCCAAGCAGTGCCCTTTTGGATGTAGAGTCCAGTCGAGGCCTCCAATCAAACAACCTTGGTCTATGATAATAGGCTACATACTACGTGTATAGATTGTCTAACGCAGAGAAATTGCACAAGTGGTGCATGTATTGCATTATAGTTGACTATCATTGGTCATTAGAGGGCTGATTCTTTACTTGAATGTGCTGCACATTTTAGTCCAGTGATCCAAAGCAGTGAGGACCCTCAATTCAGTGCCATTTAAAAAACAACCCTTACCTTAACCGCAATAACCATTATGTCTAAACTGAAACTAACCCTAGCTCCTAAACCAAACCCATAATTCTCAGACTAATTCTAACCCTAATTCTTACCCAAAACGTAGCCCAAATACATCTTCTTGCCAATGTGAGGACCAACTATGGTAGTAAAACAGGAACACACAAACACATACTCTCAAATGGACATACACTTGAGCTATTCTCTGTCATTTCAGCCATGTCCTGTCATTAACTCTGCTGATCCTGTGGTTGTGGGAGGAAAATGGCAGGAAAGAAACTCTCCGCGCCCTGCAAAACTATGTCCCTAGTTGGATCCCAAGGCAATGACAGACAAGGCACAAATTGAGGGAGAGTGTCCCCAAAACAAAATGACAGGTTAGCTGGATCTGTGTGACTTTTCTACTGTACATGTAAATACATGGAAGCTGCTGTGCATATATCTTCTTAATAGTGATTTAGCAGACGCTTTTATTGCACGTGACTAATATTGACTTATAGTCAAGTGACTTATAATCTAGTCCTATAATTAAAAAATCCTTGTACTATTTTGGAGGGATGGTCAAGTATTTTTTTGTCATATAATCACCTTGGCAGAAGAACTGTTTTTGTTTGTTTCCTTTGAAACCATCGCACACATTTAGCTCTACATGATAGTTCTACAGCAAGTTACTGCATGCTTTTTATGATTACAGTAATTAGCGAAGATCATGTAATTTCCTGAGGGTAGCCTGACCATTCACCATGTAGCCAACAACTTGCCTTGGGTCATCTAGTTTAATTGGAGAATGCTTTTGGAAAGAGTTTGACATTTGCAAGTAGTCTATTATTTTGATTCTAAACTTGTCCTGGTAACGCGGTCTATCTGACAAGTTACTATCATCTCAACAGTATAGCTGGCAAGCGGGTCAAATCATATATAGTAGGGGTGAAACAGTTCACAAAACTCACGGTTTGGTAAGATATGGTACACTGGTCTCACGGTTTGTTACGGTTTTTATGCACAGACAAAATAAATGTCTGAGAAATGTCATTTGCATTTAGATTTTCCATTCATAATAATAGTAAACATGGGTAGCTTAAATTCCCAAGAGAATTTGGAAACAAAGAGGCAACAAAAGATATCAGTGCCTGCCTTATAACCTGAAATTAAATAGTAATTTTAAACAGAACTTTAAAAACAGTGCATAGTCCAGCAGCATATATCAAAATGAAGTCACATAGCAGGGCCACAAAATAGGACCACTTAAAACAAGTTACTTCCAAAGAAGGAAAGAAAGATAATTTGTACTTGAGAAAACATATTCTATTCAATATGTACAATGGATATAAAAGGTCTACACACTCCTGTTAAAATGCCAGGTTGTTGAGATGTAAAAAAGTGAGACTAAGATAAATCATGCCAGAACCTTTTCCACTTTTAATGTGACTTAGAATGGGAACATTTCAAATGTAAAACAAACTGAAATCTTAGAGGGGGAAACATGAAATACAAAAACCTTACAATAACCTGGTTACATGAAAGTGGACACCCTCTTATTACTGTGTGACGACCACGCCATCTACTGCCCATCCTCCCCCTGCCGGAGGCGGGCTTCGGCGTTCGACGTCACCGACCTTCTGACACCATCGCCCCATCTCATCAACTCATTGCACCTGTTGTCCCGTTTAGCGCACCTGATCATCATTTAGTCATTCCCCTCAGTATATATGTTCCCTCTGCTCCCATTGTCTTTGTGT
>JACXGJ010007355.1:6359-30898 GCA_016801105.1 Esox niger | reverse complement strand
GCCCAGCGGTCGCCGCAGCCAGCGCCCCCCTGCTGCCCAGCGGTCGCCGCAGCCAGCGCCCCCCTGCTGCCCAGCGGTCGCCGCAGCCAGCGCCCCCCTGCTGCCCAGCGGTCGCCGCAGCCAGCGCACTGGCTATCATTTCAGGATGAACATTGAGAATTGGTAATAAGGATGGCTCTAGAATCCATTCGATAACGAGTTGCATACTGTATATATCTAAAAACTGTGGAAATGTTAAAAACACAAACATTCACAAACCTTCTCTCTAATAGTGTTTGAAACACGATCTTTATACATCCTCTTAACTAGAATGTCCTCCTGAGCACAAATGACAAAGTCACACCAACTACAACCTGTTAGAAAGATTTGGCCTTGCACCTGCCACTAATAGGCATGTGATCTAGGTATCTTCACAATTGTATAGGGTTTTGGCTGCTGATGTTAAGACCGTACACTGCTAGCTTGCACAGGCCCAAAGGTAGACTCAATCAAGGGAACGTTGGCTGGCATGTCCATGGTTGTCACCTGAGACGCAGTATGTGGAATGAAATTGGCATATGTTTCTGAGATGTGGTGAAGGTCCATGTCAGGCATTTGTCCATTGAGAGCTTTGTAAAGGGAATTCCTGCAAAACCGTTAAAGCATTTTTTGGGCATGATTGATAGCTTAAAGGGGTAAAATCTCAGTGTACGTCAAATAAAATTAACTATATAACATACAAATTAACAATCTCCAAATATCACATTTCTAAAACATTTATTTGAGGTGCCTCTAACCTTACCTTATTCCATCAACCCAAGTAAGTTGGTTTCCGAACCATGCTATCAACCGGACCGGACCTCACACCCTGTAGAACAAAGAGTGTTTTTTGCAACAGATTTACTATTACATAGGAAAACTAATGTATGTACATTGTTTTGGGCACTGTGGGCACAAGTGTTCTGGGCTTGTGCCAACGATGTTCAGCTGTGAACAAGTGGTGCAGCAAGAGTTTTGAGAAGTGAGAAGTGTCCTGTCTGGTAAAGCAGACCAACTTTAACATCTATGAAGAGAAGAAAAACAGTATGAAGTGCAGAAATGAAAGGCCCATGTTATTTACAACAATATATCCAGGTTATGACTGACGAGGTGCACAACTCAGGCCCTCAAGGTAGACCATAAAGACAACTGGAGCAGGTTACAAGTTTTGTTCTTTGTTCAACAAACCTCAGTTATGTATACTCATGCGAGTGATACGATAATCTAGTGATAAGATGATAGACTAAGCAGCTGGGGACCACTGACGGATGTAGCGATAGGTTTAAGATATCAGTAAAGACATCAGCCAGTTGGTCTGCACAGAGCTTGAGAACATGGTGTGAGATGTTTTCTGGTCCAGGAGCCTTGCGGGTGTTAATCTTTTTGGGGGCTTTGCAAACGTCTGACCTGGTCATTTGTAAAGGGCAGCTGTCCTGGTCCATTTGTGTGTCCATGCCAGGGATGATGGTCTCAAAGCGAGCATAGAAAGAGTTCAGTTCCTCTGAGAGAAGCTGGCACTTCCCCCACACTGCCTGAATAGCCATTATAGTCAGTGATGGTTCTCATACCACTCCACACATTCCTAGTATTGGAGCTCTGGTAGAGAGATTCTACTTTAACTCTGTATTGGCTTTTTGCAGTTTCTATTGCCTTCCTGCCTTCATACCTTATTTCTTTTAAAATGTCTGATTTGCCAAAAGCAGGATGGGGGGAGGACCTTATATCCATGACAAAATTGAGAGTAGACATTGTCAGTAGACATTGTTTTTCCCGCGTGTCGGGAACTTGATGTGTTTTTTTAACTTTGGTAGGACTTTCCGCGGATTGGCTCCATTAAAATCACCTGCAACATTAAAGGCAGCTTCCGGGTGAAAAATTCAAGCCTACTGATAACTCGAAAAAGTTTGTCAAGTGCAGCCCCAGCATTGGCTTGGGGGGGGATATACACAGCTGTTAAAATAACTGATGTAAACTCCCACGGTAGATTGTAAACGCAACATTTATTCATAAGATGCTCCAGATCAGAAGAGCATTCAGAAGAAATGCAGTCCATGTCCCAACACCAAAGATTGTTTACCATGAAGTAGACACCACGCCCTCTGCTTTTCCCAGACTCTGCTGTTCTATCATGCTGATGAATGGATAGCCCTTTCAGAACAATGGCCACATCTGGGATTGAGGGCTTCAGCAATGTTTCAGTGAAAACCAGAACGTTACAATTCTTAATGTCCTGCTGGAAAGCTAGCCTGCTCCTAAGTTTGTCCAGCTTGCTGTCTAGTGACTGGACGTTCGCTAAGAGAATACTAGGGTGAGGAGCAAGGTTTCACCGCAGCCACAGTCGGACCAAAACTCCAAACCACATCCCACGCTTTTTCCGTTGGCATTGTTTTCCAGGTGCTTGCTCAGGTTAGCACAACTAAGGGTATACCGGGTGTTTCGTTGAATTTAATGTTCTGTATGAAAAAGACAATTCCAGTACAGTTCTGATGTCCAATAGTTATTGCCTGTTATATGTTAATAACGTGGTTGCAAATGCAGCAAAATTACAAATTAGAATCAATAAAACAATAAATCCACAAAGTTGGTTGGGAGCTTGAAAAACGGCAGCCATCCTCAATGGCGCCATCTTGGTCGGTGTATTTTTAATTAAGTAGTTGAATGTGTGATTGCAAAGTTGTCTATGTAGCTTCCTATACACATCTTGAAGCTGTTTTCCTTCTTGCTATCTAGCTGGAGTCTCGGAAGCGGATTTGACTATTCGATGTACATCATTTATGTTACGTTTAGACAAGTCCTGGAGACACCTGGTTTTTAAAAAATACTGCGACAAAGACGGACACAGTGTTAGCAATATTATCTCTACTGGTTGGTAATATGAGTGACCGGAAACTGGCACACCAGTAGGAAATGGGGCTGGAACGTTCATCATGGAATGTGCATATGGCCTATTTAAAATAATCCCAATTTAAATTCAACAATGTACGTTTTTTTATTATGATTTTTCATAATCTTACGTTGAGTGACTTCACTTGATTTTTCAACCAAAGGTAAAACTCCCAAAACACCACCTTGCACTGCCCCTAGTCTGGAGCACTTCCATTTTGAGCAACTTGAAATGCAGCGTTTC
Organism: Esox niger; assembly: GCA_016801105.1. NCBI lineage: Eukaryota > Metazoa > Chordata > Actinopteri > Esociformes > Esocidae > Esox > Esox niger. The sequence continues at coordinate 27,753 of JACXGJ010007355.1, read as the reverse complement.
TGCAAATGTTGCTGTGTTTTGGGCTAATGCTGTTGTGTTCTGCGCTGTTGCGGTGTGACCCAATGTTGTTGTGAGTTAATGCTGTTGTGTTGTCACTTAATGTGGTTCTATTGTGACTAGTTGATTGTTTGGCTTTGAAGCTAAAGCCTCTGAGTCAACATTTGTGTACCAATAACAATAAACAAGGTTTATATTCAAGAAGTTTAGCAGATTCGCTGAGTTCAGATACACATGATTAGGCATCATATTATACATTATGCAAAAACATCATCTTTAGTCTGATATACAACAGGCCTGAACAGTGCATTTTGGATATACAATCTCATAATGAAAACTAGAAACATTGGTGTCCAAAATACGTTCATTAAAAAAAATGCCTGCCTGATTGGCAATGTCCAGCAAAGTATAGCACACTACATTACTGATGGAATTAAAACCAAAAGCTTGGACTTTTGCATGCAAACAGATCGTCTGATCAAAAAAAATATTAGGTATGGACTCGACAATACAAAAAGAACTAGTCAACAAGACATTCTAAAACATCCTCAGTAAATTCATTTGAAAGGGGTTATCCAACAACAAGTCATTTGTTTTGCTAGGTTGGACAAACACTTTGATGCTAAATGTAGTTTTTAGTATGCCTGATTGTTTTACATTTTAGTATAAAAATATATAGCCCTGTGTATGGAATATGCTATCCAAATAGCCTTGCCTTATACACTTGCTAATGTTATGTAGCAAGGCATATACTATTTGGATGGCTGGCCATTGGGTCCCTCTGGCATAGAACATCTTTTCCATTTAAATTTAAGAATGTAGAAAAATTCTCCAGCACACCAGGAGTTATGAGGGGGAAATCCAGATGATCAACCCCACATCTTGGAAGAAGTTCAGCTTCAGGGACTGGGTCATTAATAGCCTGCAGCATTGGAATCAATAATTCCCATTCATTGCAACAATAGCATTTTTGGTTTGGCTTTAGATTGCGTTGGTTGGCTTTAGATTGCATGATCCACAGCTACACCACCATCCTCTGGAAATTTGGGGCAAGGGTTTCACTGGTTCAACATTGTCAGCTGCGGTTCAAGCCTGTACTAGTTAGGTCAATTCATGCTCTGTGTATTCTGGTTCAAAGAAGTAAGGCTCAAGAAATACTTTTTCCTGGTAGAATTTGGGTATTTTCCTTTGTCTTTCACGCAAATCAACTTTGACTTACCAACGACACAACAGGTTACTTGCTTCTTAGCTAGCGAATACTACCTTTTGTTTACTGTGACGTATACACCTCTTTTTCCCTTAACGAATTGTTTACAAAACTGACCGGTAAACACAGGAGAAACACGTTTATTTGAAATGACTACATTTTTACTATTTTTTCACCACTATTTTTTTACTAACACTGGAGTCCTCCTGTCGTCTCTCAGCTACCTCAACAGCAGACTGTATAATGAAGGGTACCTTGGTATGCACCCAACCGGCGTGTCCTGATGTGGTGGGCCTTCGATGGGGTTGTTCAGAAACAGAGCTTTCCTTAGCCCCCCAACATTGTCTGTTTGAGGTTGGTTTCCTTCTGCGTTTCCCCTGTTGGTTGGAGATTGTTCTCTGCATAGTTGTCTTGGGTCTCAGTAGCATCTGATGATCTGTATTTTTCATGTCCTTTAATTTGAACCCAATTTTTTAAATTTTAATTGAGACCCAATCAGTCTTTGTCGCTGAATCACTTTCAATTGTCCTGTACCTGTTGGTGAATACTCCTTTCAAAAATGTATTGCGGCTGTACAGTGCACAGTCCAAAATTAATCCATTACATAAGCTTGTTAGTAATTGTTAATGCATTGGAGCACATTCTACCAAGACACTAACATTTCTAACAAAACACTGATTCCCAAAACATCAGTGAAACAGTCTTGCTTTGCTAAGCCAAACAAAAATGGTAAGTTTTATTCTACTCAACCATTGTCACAGTAGTTGTGGTGAATCGGACAAGGCGTAGACAGATTCAGTGCTCAATTTAAGTGTTTTATTTAAATCAAAACAAACCCCGAGCACTGCAAACAAATGTAAGGAAAGTAAAGGTTGGACCTCAAATAACACTCACCACAGGGATGACGCACGGACATGGAACAATGACTGACAAATGTGGGGAGCAGAGGAGTAACATTTAAACACATACTGATGACCTAATTGGGACCTGGTGTGAGAGACAATTGGAGACAAGACAAATGAAGGGGACCGGGATGAGTTCATGGCAAGTGGAGAGATGGAGAATGTGGGAGATGGCGGAGCAGTCCGTCACCTCACCGTCACACATTACAGTGTTAGACCTTATATCGAACAAAACAATTTCAAAATAATCAAATTAAAATAAGTCATGTGAATTGAAAATATGAGCCTTAACATACGTCAATGTTAACACTTTGTAAACAGGAAAAAACTGATTTCATATAACTTTTTATGCATACCATTTGATCAACTTTGAGCTCTGAGCTCAATTCTTTAGATCATAATTAATTAATATGCATCATACCTATTATACATCTCCCTCTGCTTTCACTACAGTAGTCACAAAATGATTCATAAGAGAAACGACATAAAGACAAAAACCACAATGCCAGGAAGCACATAAAAATAGACATTGGTAGCTAGGATGGAACTGGTTTTAAAAAACATGAATTCCCCAAAATATATTCCTTATATTGACAGGAAATGGCATGAGAAACTTAACGCAATGCATATGTGCTGACTAACGCTGAACAACTGACAATAGATAAGATGTGGTTGCCATTACTAATAGGCCCCAAACACCCTGTCCACACCTCCTGCTAGTAACTGCGCATATGACTGTTATAGATAATATCGATAGACCCATGGACCATAGGGGAGGTTGAAACTTATCATACAAGCGTACCATGTAGGATAATCCTTTCTTATTGGAGGATAATAGACTATGTAATGGTTGGCTACAATCATTGACCGCCTACTATGTGTATTGGCATGAAAGTCTGTGTTAACTTGTAATTATTGGAGAAAGATGAAAGAACTATGGAAGGTTAACATTGTTGTCTCGTGCTGAATAAAGATGGCTCTCCCCTGACTTTTGGTTGCATTAATTTTGTTCATGGAAATCAAATGGACAAATTCTGACAATATCTACACAGCAAATCAACATTAGGGTGGAAAATAAGAAACTTGTAAAAATGGTGATGTAGACAACAATAGATGTATCATGTCACTAAAACACTATATACTTCACTAATGAGTAATCCAAAAAACATTCAATTTTGACCTTGACCTCTGTAAATCAAACCACCCTATGTGTTAATTTGTCAACTCCATCGACATTTATCAGGCATTGGTTTGTGAAACAACAAGGACTATGTCAGTTATAATGGGTAAACATAAATAAAAATGATATTCTTAAACCCAACCCATTAAGCATCTAAAGTAAGATGACTCTAAATGCAGGTTATAAACTTGCTTTGCAGAGGCTAGGACTGTACTGGATTACAATTCAATCCTCATGGGACACATGTTTTTGTTAACCATAAACACCATTACCATGTGGATCCTCCATTCTACCTACCCCTCATCCATCCCAGACAAGAGAAAACACATTGTTAGAAAACTAGTAAAATCATATTTTACCCAAGTAGCAAATGTATGTATACATTTCTAATTTATCACTGTTATTTTTACAAGTGCCAACTAACAACTCAACACGTGATATAAAATGTCTATTTGGTGGAGCCCCTCCCCCCTTGGAACAGTGGGGCTCAACTGAATAAACAGACAATATCGACACAGGGTGTATTTGCTATACATTTGTGGAAATTATCATTGAGTCAAACAAACCTTGATAAACATGTCCAAAATAAAAGAAAATACCAGAGAATACAAAGATAAATCAACATTGAGAATCCATGTGCACAGCGAAACAAAGTAACTTACTAAAAACAGACCATTGTGAAACTATTGGTGTGTGTGCAAACATCTACTCATCAACCTCCTTGAGGTTGTTATGCGCTGTCACAATAATTTTTATGACAACAATGTTTAGCACAATATTTAGATCACAATGTCATGTGTTCCCTATATGAATAAGGGAGCTTCACAACCCTACAGTAGTTGACAATTGTGTCCTAATGCTGCATTAATGCCAAATATTTGTGTGATAATGAATTGTCAACTAAAATGCCATTATCGTCACAACCCAAGTCCCTGTATAAATCGCCCCTCAGTCACCCTTGGCTTTCGTTTTTAAGTGAACGGGGGAAGTAGGATACTGTCTGGACATTGAACAATAATGCCTCCCTAACAATGCTGGAAACACTGATGTTACTCATTCATTTGCCTCTGTTTACACAGGGTATGGACTCCATTAGATATATTCACCAGACAAGAAACCAGACTGCATGCGTGATCAACCTCACCAGACAATTTGCCAATGAATCGTAATGGTTGACAGGCTGTGCACTACACTTGAACAATAGTTTATATAACTCCAATACCATTACAAACTGCAGTATATATAGTCGCCCATCAATAAATTAATCTCAATACACCCTCAAACTTCTTCCGCAAAATCATATTACAACATTATGAAACCAATCGCATATTATACCAAATCTTATGAAAAGCTCTAAGCCCTGTATCTCCTGAATATCTCCTGGTGGTATACACTGTTGTGTAAAGCAGTGATCACACTGCTTGATGTTGCCTGTTCCGTCACATCTGACCGTCAGCACCACTCCTTCTTGTGGTCCCTTTCGGTCATTCACGGTTAGTCCATCGTTGTAGTTAGAGCTCTCTCTATTCTTGAGGGACCACATCAAAACAGCCATTGTCTTGATTGTGAAGGCGGATGCCTGTTCTGGATTTTGTTAATATATGGTTTCTTATTTGCATGGTAGAGCTTGCTTTTGTAGATGCAGCGATGCGCTATGTTCACAGACAATGGTTTTTGGATGTGTTCCTGAGCCCAAACAGTGATTTCCAATACAAAATCATGTCCGTTTTTCAATGCAGCGCTGCCTGAGGGTCTGAAGATCACATTCATCCAATATTGGTTTTGGGAGAAAATTGGGAATAGGGAGAAAACCCCAATTTGGTGCGTGCGACGCGAGTGAGTTGAATCTTCAATTTGCCATGTGTCTGGTACTCTACAAATATGGACGTAGTTGGCAGGTCTGTTTTCAATATGAAGCAATTTTATTCATCCCACATTTCAAATAATGTGAACACAAAACAAATGAAAATTACATGGTTCCTTAATTTTAAAGTGCATAAACTGAATGAGTTTTGTTAATTGTATAACTCTATAATTGACATACTCTATAATTTAACAAATGAATTACTCAATGTAAAAGCATTGGCTTTAATATGAATGTATTTACACCCATATCAGATCAATCTTTAGAGATGGCAAAACATGATGCTAATTGCACCCTATTAGGTGGAACATTGACTAGGAAGATTATTTTAAAAGCTGAGTGAATTTCTACAGTAAATGCCATTTTTGAAATCCTATTAATCATTTTGCTAAGTATCCCCCAATCTATACTATCTTTACAACCATTCAGGTTGCAAAGATAGTCTAGCTCCTCCGGAATGACACAACCATACATGTCATTGCAAAAAGATCTGCTTTGTCACCCAGTACAGTCTCAAGGGCATGAAGGAGATACCAGGAGACGGGCCGTTATACCAGAGCTGGGCAGGGCCGTAGAATGGCATCAACCCAGTATCTTTTCATTTGTGTGAAGAGGAACAGGAGGACCACTACAACCTCCAGCAGGCTATTGGTGTGCATGTTTCTGACCAAATTGTCAGAAACATACATCTTTAATGTGGCATGAGGGCCCGACGTACTCTAGTGGGACCTGTGCCCACAGCCCAGCACCGTGCAGCTCGATTAGAATTCGCCAGAGAACACCAGAATTGTCAGGTCCGCTATTCTCCCCTGTTCTCTTCACAAATGAAATACAAATACATTGAGCACATGACAGACATGAGTCTGGAGAAACCATGGTGAACCTTATGCTGCCTACAACATCATCCAGCATGACCGGTTTGCTGGTGGGTCAGTGATGATCTGGGGAGGCATACACTTTGAGCGACTTACAGACCTTCACGTGCTAGCAATCAATACCCGGACTCCGTCGCCAGACCTTACGCTCTTGTAGTGAGCCCTGGGATCTTCATGGTGCAGGACAATGCTTGGCCTCATGTGGCCACAGTGTGTAGGCAGTTCCAGGATGACAAAGACATGGATGCCATTGACTGGCCCTCACTTTCCCCAGTCCTGAATCCAATTGAAAACCTCTGGGACGTTATGTATTGGTGCATCCGACGCCACCAAGTAGTGCCACAGACTGTATATGAGCTCACTGTTGCCCTGATACAGGTCTGGGAGTAGATCCACAACACCATTCGTCGTCTCATCAGGAGCATGCTCAGACGTTCTCTGGAAAGCAAACAGGCACGTGGGGGCCATACACAACTACTGAGTCACATTATGAGTTTCTATGATGAAATTCATGCAAGTTGGAACAGCCTGTGATTTCAATTGTGTGTTTGATTTTAGTTTCCCTTGGCCGTTGTTACTTCATTTTGTTCTCAATGAATTACACAATGTACAGTAAAGATAGTGTAGGATCTGAGCATTAACAACTACAATATGAATGTATAGTTCATTAGAAGTGAATGTGCCTAGATAGTGAGAATAACAGAAAGTTAAGATTCTCCCTGTTGGTTGCACTCTGGTAACCATAGGAATATTTACATTGACCATTTGGTGTGGGGGTTAGGGTCTTGGCTTTGTTAGGTAAACACACCCCTCAAGGTATTTAACAGCTTGTACCCCACATTACAGTTGAGAGAGTAGAGAGAGACAAAGAGAGTAGGGAAGAGTTTGAGCCTGTAACATCATGTGCTAAAAGACTATCAATATGCTGCAATAAACAGTTGAATTACTCTCTCCCTTGACAACCGAGTACGCGAGTTATTATTACTACCACTATACGATTTATACGATACCACTATATGATTTATTACTACCACTATACCACTATACGATACCACTATATGATTTCTAACAATAGTGATCTTTAATATATTTAGTTCAGCAAGACCCGATGTGTGATTTAAGTGTTCCCTTACTTTTTTTGAGCAATGTAGTTCACATGGTCAACGCTGGCCATTATTAGGGGGCTAAGCAACAAAGTTGCTGGAACCCTATTGTTTTTTGTTGTTGTTAAAGTCCAGAACCAGTGTCAATACAGGTATGGGTTTGTTCTGCTTGCATTTTTTAAGGGTGTCATTCCCAGAGCTGTAATGACATAGGAATGTACACATCCCAATTGTCCTTTCTGGCGTTATGTCAATACATCTGTGCAGACAATCTAATACTCTGACTTCATTGGAGCTTGGAGTCACAGTAAGTCACAATTCTTTCATTTGTAACTTATTGTGTCAAAAATAGTATGTGTCTGTATCATGTTATCTCACTAGAGGTATGAAAGTAGTCAGTTTTGACATGGTGAAGTGACATGAGATAGCCCTTCATTAACGTTACAGCAAAACTGTAAACTAAGCCGTTGCTCAGCTCTCCTTTCCCTTTCCCACCACTCTGCTCTCCTTTTTCAACCCTCTTATTTTCCTCTCCCCCTCCACGCTCCATTGCTACAATCTTCCCTCTCCTTATTTGCTCCACTTATCTCTGACTCAAAACATCACTTTCCTCAGTTTCACTGACCCACAGGAAAACAGTAACTGGGGGAAGCACAGGTGGATATAAGGGAAGAAATATTACATGGTCAGGACCATAATCTCTCCCTACTATGCTCTGTCCATTGCTATAAATTTCTGCCATAAACATACTCTCCCCTTAATTGCTTCTTGAGGATGTGCAATACAGACAGCATTCACTGTAAAGCACATCATGATTCCATCAATCACTTTCAATTGATCTGATTCCACTTCAGACACACCATCTCCTTAATCACTTAGTTGATACATACGGGAACATGAACTGTGGTGCTTGAATGCTTGCTCAGTCTCATAGAAAGAATTGTATTGCTTACCTTTACTTTGGGAGCTAACTATTTGGATGTTTTTTCTTGTTTCTACTGGTGTCATTCATATGAGAACAAGACCAGCTGCTTGCTATATCTAGCTAACTAGCCTATTAAGTGTGTGGTTCGTCTGTCACACTACCTTCAAAGGTTGTGTGGCAGTAAATTAGTGCTCAACTGCAAGCTGTTCATGAATGGAGGCATTCTGTGTTCAGGCATATTGTGCTTTCCTCTCAACTGTCACTTGATCACACCATTGTACTAAAACTGTCAACATATATGCCACATACTTTCACTTAACTATCAATGAAAAGTTATCTGATTGTAAGTCTTGAAGTGTGTGTAACTTTACAGTCATGTGAAAATACATAACCCTGGGAAATATGTCTTTGGACACATACATATCTGAGCCAAATTCCAACAATGTTTATTAACAACAGTAACCCAATTCAACCCAGAGTAACAAAAAATAAACATGTATTCAATAAAAATGCAATATCCTTATGCAGAAGAAGTTAGGACACCCCTACCTTTAACATGGTATCAGGTTCAAATTATTAGAAAATCATTAGAGGAAGTTGGTAATCATGCCAATAACAAAGAACCTATACAAGGCCCTCAGAAGAAGAATTATTAAACCCATTTCCAGATATTCTAAGTATGTCATTCACTGTCTGGAGGATCATCTACAAATATAGAAATGTTCAGACCACTGGCAATCTACATAGGACATGTCGTCTCACCAAATTCAGGCCAAGAGCTGACCAAACAATACTCAATGTAGTCGCAAGGGATCAATGGATCTTCAGGCATCTCTTGCCCCAATCAGTGTTGCAGTGGCTTTTTGAGACTACACCTAATTGGGAGGTCTGGAAGAAGAGCCCCTGCTCTCAAATAAGAATATCAAAGCCCAACTTTTGGCAGATTAAACCTGGGTGAAGCAAGGCCGTGGGTATGCTCCACTGGCTCAACCTGATGCACCCCACTTCTCTGTGCAATCAAATGCATTCCAGGGGGGTTTAGAAGAATCAAGTGGGATCACTGTATCAACAGGCTTTCTCAGATCCAGCCTTGTGACAAGCCTATGGGGAGTACAAAGCAACATGTCCTAAATCTCGTGCCGACCCATAAAGTGCCTATTCCAATGCTCACTCCATCTCCCTTCCTCTGTGTTCATATGATCCAGCCCTTGATGACTAGCATCAACTTCTAGAACAAACAGCTTTGTATAGTCAGCACAGCCTAAAATGGGAGCAGAGATCAACATGATGTAATGGCGGAAATGAGCAAGTAAGATAGTCCGATAGCTTTTTGTTGGACCAAACTCACTGCATAGAGGGACAGCAATAGTAACTAAGCATTTCACCAGTCTCCAATGGCAACTTGCAAAGTCCACAAAGGACTGCAACATTCCCTAATCACCTGTTCCAAAAGCTACATAATGTGAGCCTTGACCTCCTCATACTGACTAGGGTGTATCCTCCTTTACTGCTGTTTAACTGATGACATCATTAGTAAAAGTAATCTCATGCTAAATGACTTCTGTATACCACAATTCACCATCTCACTTGACAACAGCTCATAGCACTCCTTGATAACTGAGAAAAGAACAGTAATCATTGATGACCATAGAACCAGTAGCAAAAAGATAAAAATAACTTTGACCTATTCTATCAAATCCTCAAGCACTGGACTATGTCCTACAAGGCATCCCAATATGTTGTCATGTCTTCTACTCAGACTGTGTTAGCCTGACCCCACCTGTGGTTTGGCTGCCGATGTTCGTTATTTGTTTGTTTAGGCATTCTCTGCATCTGTCAATAGCTCATCTTGACCATCTCTCCAGCAAAGTTCTCTTGCCTTTTTCTGCTGTGAGTTGCTTCCAATTCTTCCAGCTCTGAAGCCTTGAGTTCTTTGATCATGACATTCAGGGCGGTATCTTGTGTAGCAATACATTCCACTTGTTTTGATGTATTTACACAGTTCTTACATGTTGTCAAACATCCAAGCAACAATTAAAGCAGTCAGGATCCTCTCCTACCTGTCCAGGTAGACGATTCCCTCAATAGATAATCTTTCTTCGAAGAGAATGGTTGTCTGTCCAAGCATGGCGATATTGTGAGGATTATGTCAACACTGGTCATTCAATCTTTGGTTAGAATCCCCAAAACAATTGATGAGGAGAGTGACATTAAAAATCTGATTAAGTATGTGTGCATAGCACCATTTATATACTTGATTTGGGGACTCTGAGAATGGAGAAGCATTGATATTTGCCTTGAAGTATGGAGGCTCAACTGTAGCAGTACCAATGCGCTTGCATATGTCCAATTTCAGTTTCTTCACACAACAGAAAAAATACATTTTCAAAACAGCAACGATCTTATGTAAGATGTGTGACGCAAATCTCATAATTAAAGAGAATTTGTCCTAAGATGTTATGGGCTGGGAGAACATCCCAGCTTTCCATATTTCATTTTACAGGGTCTCTTGTACATTGTGCTGAATTGTAATAATGACTGGAAGTTAATGGCTGTGTTGAAAGTAATTTTAGAGAGCAGTGTAATGAGTGAACTTCAACATAAGACGGATGTGCATTCCTTTGTTTCTCAATGCATTTAGTGTTCTTTCAAGCAGATGTCATACATTCCAAGTAGCACCTCTAAAAATGTAGTGTTGAACACTGGTGTCCTCTAAAGCATATACAGCCTCTGACTCCATCTTGGAGCAACCTAGCCCCTATCTAGCATCTATTACACACTTCAGCACCTGCCTCCTCTAGCAAACATGCTGTCTTTGAGCAGACATCTGACTGACACTGAACAGATGTTTAATGTCTGCTATGGAGGCACTTTGAAAGTTCATCTCAGAACTTCTTCTGTGCGTGTTACTCTTCTCATGCAGTTCTCTTTAATCATGTTTCTTAACTGTCATTCCAATCATGAAAATACAGCTGTCAGTAGGATTGGTAAATGCCATACAAATGTATCAGTTCAAAGCACTTTTTTACCGTGTTTTACCGTGCATGGCCATCTTTGAAACTGAAAAGCTTTGTATCAACATTTTTATTTTTATTTTATTTTATATTGAGGGTGGATAGATAACCAGAAATGGAACCAGGCAACCCTAGTTCAGCTGGCCTGCGATGAGAAGGGCTGAATGTTGTTGTCCCTGGCTGGTTTTGATCTGGTATTTACTATGCAGGCCTTTTAACTGTACCTAATATTTCTAAACAAACAGCCGGAGGCAGGGCTTTCTCTCATAGAGCTTCACTACTTCGGAATGCAGACACAGTGCAAACCTTCAAGCGTCTACTATAGACCCATCTCTTCAGCCTGGTCTATGATAAAGTGTAGTCTGTCCCAGGAGCGTGAAGGTGACCAGATAGGCCTGATACTGTCCACCCTTGCTGTGTTGCCAGGTGGGCTCTCATTTCCACTAGGATGCCCTCCCTCCAATGCCATTCGGGGGTGGAGTCACTGGCTTGTAGTTGTCTCTCTGTTGCGCACTGGTGCAATTGGGCTGAACCCTGCTAGCAATACACGGCCCTTAGTCAGGATGATTGCGGTTGGTGGCTGTCCCTTTGGTTGATGCTTGGCAATGTGGGTTGATTTCCTGCCTGTTGGGCCCAGTCCGGGGCCTCCTCTGGATAGGGCCACAGTGTCACTGTCTCAGCCCCAACGACATACGCTGCTATATTATTGTACTGGGGGAGTAGGGTCAAAATTTTCCCTGTTTTCAGTGGTTTTAAACTTAGGAGGACATGAGGCCTTAACCCACACCTGCGGAGTACCGGGCTTGGCTCGTTGCGGTCCCTGTCCAGAATCCTCCTGGTTGTGTTGCAGATCAAGACGATACCTGACGATTTCAGCTGTCACTCTGCTACCACCCCCGACCTGTCTGTCCCTGTTCTTGTCCATCTGGTCATGCTTCTGATCTGGACAAAGTTTAAATAGAGTCTGGGCTTAGCCCACATACATCAAACTATTATAATTTGGACTTTTAATATGTTCACCCGGCACAGCCAGAAGAGGACTGGTCACCCCTCGGAGCCTGGTTCCTATCTAGGTTTCTTCCTAAATGTTGGCTCTCTTAGGGAGTTTTTCCTAGCCACTGAAGTTCATCACTACTGCTGTTTGCTCCCTGGGGTTTAAGGCCAGATGTTTTGTGAAAGCACTTTGTGACAACTGCTGACGTAAAAGGGGCTTTATAAAATAAATTTGATTGATTGACTGATGTTGCAGTCTTTGTATTTTAGCATTATGCTATTTAAACAGCAAGAATGCAACTTTTCCACAGCCATTACAATTAATGGGAATGAAGTCTACTCTTCTACAAATACAGTACTTATAACTAAAACAATACTACAATCACTCCATAGTGGGTTCATTTCTTTAGAAAACAATAAAAATGTAAAAGGGATACATAATGCAGATATTGGGATCAGAGCCGGCAGAGGATCAGGGGCCAGCGGAGGTGGATCAGGAGCCGGTGGAAGAGGATCGGGAGCTGGCGGAAGAGCAGGAAGAGGACCAGGTGAAGGGACAGGAGCATGGGGTGGCAGCTGGCCATAGGGAGATTGGTAGGGGTCCTCCAGAATCAGAATTAAGTCATCCGAGGATTTCCCCTACCATCCATCCATGTCCTCTGGATTGGGTTGGTCGTTCTGACACGCTTTGATATGGAGGCAGGACACAGGCAGAGGTTTTCAATGAAAAATTTGGTTTAATGAACAGGCTCAAAGACAATCATGAATATGAAACACCCGCAAGCCAAAAAACTAAGCAAAGACCAAAACGAACAAAAACAGAACCCAACATATTGAACAAATTGTATATAAGCATGTTTAAAATGTCGCTAATGGTGGCATACTGACGTTTTATGCATTACTAGGCAGTTAAAAGAAAAGATTAGTTGAAACCTTCAGTAGAAGAGGAATTGTGTTGCTCTTCCTTACGGCAAAGGGATAAACCAATAGGAGCGAAGCCCCTATGGGCAAAGCTTCACGATATAGAACAAAACTGCTACTTTGCTGTGTGACATAGGATATTCTTAGGGACCTACTTCCATTGCATGTTATTACAATATATACTTGAGACAAATTTACACTTTGTTTGAATAAGATATTTATTCACTTTTTACATAAAATTTCTGTGTATTATTTAAGTTTTTATATATTTAACATATTTTATTGAACAACTTTCTGATATCTATATTTATTTATATTTGTAAGTGCTTTAAGGCGGCATAACATTTTAATCAGTACATCAACCCCCCCACCCCTCCAACAATTGGCTGGTGGACTAAACAACTCCGGGCTGAATATCAGTCACACTCTGGCCCTGAACCATAGTGTATTTACATGTGAACAGACAACACTTAAAATTACAGCCCTCTGTCCTTGTAACTACACTGTAATTACGTGGGAAGAGACACCACAAATGTACAGCCCTCGTTTATAGTACTCACACTAAGTGTTGTGTTGGTACCATATAAGAACTACTTTAAAATGAATGACTTACTAGGAACGTACATGGTAAGTAAGGGTAATATACAAGGTATGGGAAAGAATATACTGCAACACAACAATGGCATGAAGCAATGGTATGGAGTATTAACTTTCAAAATAGACTATTTTTGTGTATTGTCACCATATGCTAATTCATCTTATTTGTTTCTACCTTTGGAAACAACACAACATTTTGGGGGATTTGCATAGTCGAAATATGTGCCAGGCACCTTTGGATATCCACATTTTAAAGTATGCCTTCTAATGTTAACTTTTAATTGTGTTCAGCAGTCAAATCTCACAAACTCATATCTGTTAAGCCTATCCATTTAATTTGTCAAGCGGAGACATCATATTTTTGTTATCTCATATATACAAAATTTTGCAGGTGAACTTGGTATACAACAGCGTAGTGGTTAGCCAAACGGAACTATAGGTCCTGTGTTCGCATCTCCTCACAGGCAAAGCAAAGTAAGCGTTATTAATTATTCTGTATAGACGAAACCTTTGCTGGCTAAACCTTAATTATTTAATACAGTTTACAGTTATACTGTTTACAGTCCATACAACTGTAAACTGAAACAGTTCACAGTAATATGGACTGTTTGCGGTGGATTTTCAAAGTTTGCATCCAAGCATGCGTTTTGGGTCAGGATAAACAAACGCATTTGCTGGCAACAACATACAGTAGTTACGTTATATAGTAAGTCTTAACTAAAACTGCATATGGATAGATTGTGATTGTTTCTGGCATGGAAAAGTTCATCTTCAGCCTTGCTAGCTACTGCTCAGGTCTTAGATAGTACATTCTGGTAAGACTATTACTGGCTAATAAGCTGTTAAAACTGCCAGTTGCAAAAGCCATACACTTCATAGACGCTTGTTATGGTAATTTTCTAAAGCCCAAACGGACACTTATCTTTAACTACGAAAATGGCAGGTAAGACAGAGGAAAACTCAATTGCACAATCAACAGTTTATTCTTGCAAGGAGAGAGCACACAGGTTACAAAGTAACAGTGAATAATCTCTAACTAATACAGGACAATCATCAGTACTTAAAGACAGAAAAGGGGTGTGGTCAGATGTTGGACATCTGTGCCAACTCAACAGAACCCAGTTGCTTGGTTCTATTACTACCCAAGTGCCACCCAAGGGTCAGGCTGTCCCCCCATGGTTAACCTCTTCAATAGTTGAAAAGGACTTACAGCATCTGGAAAAACAATAGACAAACCAAAATGGGTTATACAGACAAGGAGATTTACGAGTAACCATATAGTCTGCTGACACGGGGCAAGGATGTCACCTAAACAAATACCAGACCCCTTCTCTAAACATGGGGACTCAGTCTTTTAATCAGTATGAATACATCAGTGTAAGACATTTCCTTTACACGCTATAGTGAAGGTAAACTTAATAAGAAACATTAGTCACATTGCTCAATGGTGTCCAGCAAAGGTGTAATGACGTGGCGTAGTGATTAAAGACAGTGCCTCTCCTGTGGAAGACCTGAGTTCGAATCTATAGAGACCAACAACATATATACATTTTATTTAGTTTACGGTTATACATTATTGCGACTATTTCTGGTCCACGATTCTCTCATCTTTTCACTTGATAAAAAGTTTGTTATCGTCACCGTTTTTGATAGTTATTGTAGCAATGTCATTCACTAATGAAATAAATAAGTATTATGTATGCCATGAAAGAAACGCTATTTGTAATGTAGGTAAACATAGTAAGAAAAGTTGGTCAGTTTAACTGTATCAATATCATTCACGAATGGCCAATTAGCTGTTGAAACGTCCAGTGGCAAACAAGGATTTGTTCATGGTAGACATGAAGCTATATAGACTCCTGTGAAATGTACATTTCTGTGGTGTAGTGGTTAACTATACAGCCTTCCACATGGCTGACTTGCGTTCGGATCTTGAGAAGGCAGTATTTTCTATTGCGTGCCGGCTGAACTAGGCTTGTCTGATTTCTTGCTTTATCACCTGTCTGTTTACTACGTAGTTTTGGAGCAGTGTCGTTCTTTCTTCATAGAAGTACATGTAATACCTACATTGTTCCTACATAACTACCCATTCTTACCATGTACTTACATTCTTCGTACTACATAATTACATGGGAACTGTAAATTGAACGGTTACCATATTTTGTTTTGTCCCTGTCGAGGCTCAAACACTGGTCGTTAAAGTCTGCTTCTCTAATCACTACGCTATTTAACAAGGTGTAGTCAGACAGTCACTCACTCAATAAGAGAAATTTGCTCTTCTTGGCTGGCTTCGCTTATGCGGTCCAGCAAAAATATATTTTGGTCATAAGGTCATCTCTTAAAATATATTTTTGATAGATCCCTTGCAGCCAAAATATTATCCAATTATCAATCTCAAACTAGACATTAATAAGCAAATAAATTATAACGGTAAAATATTTAGATAAATAAACAAACATGGCAGCAGCCCCACCTTTTCATCAAATGATAAATGTTAGTAATGCCAGAACTGATAAGGAATAAACCAAGCGGCCAGGGCAAGGGTTGAGGATGGTTTAGAGAGGTGGCAGTGGGCAGTCAAACAACCTGGAATATATTCACACTAATGGCCCACAGGACGACTTGTCCATTAGGGAGTTTCCTGTAGCTTCTGAAGGCCAGGCCATGACTGATCAGGCCACATTTAGGTGTGTTTGGCGAAAAACACGCAGTACATTGTATGTTGCAAATCATCCATACTTTATAATTAAAGACAATTATTTATTCAACCTTTGAGTAGTTATCATTACCACTAGCCAATAATTAGCAATGGCAACTGAAACAAAAATCTAAATAATCAATAATAGCATGTGATATACACTGATCAGCCATAACATTAAGGCCACTGACAGGTGAAGTGAATAACACTGATGATCTTGTTATCATGGCACCTGTCAGTGGGTGGGATATCTTAGGCAGAAAGCAAACATTCTGACCTCAATGTTGATGTGTTAGAAGCAAGAAAAATGGGCAAGCATAAGCATCTGATCGAATTTGAAAAGGGCCAAATTGTCATGGCTAGACTACTGGGTTAGAGCATCTCCTAAACTGCAGCACCCTTGTGGGGTGTACCCAGGCTGCCGTGGTCAGTGCCTATCTAAAGTGGTCCAAGGAAGGAATATCGGTGAACCGATGACAGGGTCATGGGCGGGGGGCCAAGGCTCATTGATGCACCTGGAGAATGAAGGCTCGCCCTTGTGGTCCAATCCAACAGACGAGCTAGTGTAGCTCAAGAAATTAACTCTGGTACTGTTGGGAAGGTGTCAGAAAACACAGTGCATCACAATTTTGTACTTATGGGGCTGCATAGCCACTAACCAATGGACATGTGAACATCAAAACTGGACCAATGGAAGGTGGCCTGGTCTGATTAATCATGTTTTCTGCATCACGCTGATGGCCGGGTTTGTGTGTGTGTGTCGCTTACCTGGAGAGAACGCATGGCACCAGGATCCCCTATAGGAAGGAGGCAAGCCGGTGGAGGCAGTGTGATGTTTTTGGCAATGTTCTGCTGGGAAACCTTGGGTCTTGCCATTCATGTGGATGTTACTATGACACGTACCTCCTACCTAAGAATGGTTGCAAACCATGTGCACCCTTTCATGAAATGGTATTCCCTGGTGGCACTGGCCTCTTTCAGCAGAAAAATGCACCCTGCCACAAATCAGGAATGGTTTGAGGAAAACATCAATGACTTGGCCTCCAATTTCCCCAGATCTCAATCCAATCAAGCATATGTGGGATGTGATGGACAAACAAGTCTGATCTATGATGGCCCCACCTCGCACCTTACAGGACTTAAAGGATCTTCTGCTAATGTCTCTGTGCCAGATACCACAACACACCTTCAGAGGTCTAGTGGAGTCCATGCCTCGACGGGTCAAGGCTGCTTTGGTAGCAAAATGGGGACCTACACAATATTAGGCAGGTGGTCATCATTTTATGGCGGATGGGTGTATATAAAAGTAACTTTATTTTGTATGCCTTCATGCACAGAAAAATGATCAAATATGTTTCTTTGCATTGCATTTAGCTAGCCAAATGGTAAAGAGCAGTGGGCAAGTAAACAAAAGGTTTGATTCTGCTACCCAAGCCAGCAAGATGAGAGAGCTTGTCTTTCTGAGCATGACTGTGCATTAACCCTAATTGCTCCAATGTTGTTACTATTCTATCCATCTCCATTTCATGCAACTTTTTGAGACACATAAAGATACTGTGACAAAAACATATTATTGAATTGTTCCAACATATCCATATATTACCTTTTAAAGCTTCAAAATTTAAGTATTGGACCTAGCAAAATTATGTTCAGCAAAATGAAAAGCTCACAATCATCATTCAGTTGGTTAATTTACCACTCATCAATCAATCAGTGTAATTTTTTTGAGATCTCTGTTATCAGACACATCATTTACCCAAACGTGGCATATATGCTCAAGAATATAAATGTATTAAACCCTTCCAAAATCACAGATACCAGTAGGTTAATTTTGACTGTGTGTGAATGACCTGTCTTGCCACGAATATCGTATATTCACAAAATTACAGTGATTGGCTCAAAGCAGGCAGTATTTTAATCAACTGACAATCAATGATTGAAAGAAAAGTACTGTGCTCTCCCAAAATGTGCATGAAGTTTGAACAACCTGGAGCTTACAGTACAGTATGTGTGATGCACTACACAATCTAAATTGTCCCTTGAGCTGAAGAGAGACTGCACATTAATTACGGCACAAAGGGTCATCTTGAGGGAAACAAGGGTGTTTAGTGCAACGGCAGAGCAATCAGGTGGTCTCACATCTCCACCAGAGATGGATTCATAAAAACTCTTCACGGGTTGAAAATAAATGATAAGAGACCTAGCCACTAGAGAAATTATGCCTGACGGCACAGTAAACACCTTTAGGTAACACTTTATTTTACAGCCATATGTACAATGCATTATACAGCACTATACTGTACATGTACTTTTAATGCAATATAATATGGTAATATTGCAGTAAAAACACTCATAGACACAATTTCTGTATACCAATACTCAGGATTAATAATTTTTTTATCAGAATCCATTATAATGTACAGCAACATAGCTTTTCGTTATTGCTGGTACAATTTTTCCGCAAGGATCATACATCCTTATAATGATCAATCATAATCATTGTGATTAATTTCTAATATTTTTGTCAATGAGCAGCACACTAAGTATAGTTTTGTCTGTATTAATGTATTATATGACATTATGAGTAGATGGATCATGCTGCATAATGCATGAATTAAGTGTTACCCAACTTTCTTATGAAAACTGTCCTAGAGTTGTAAATACACAGTATCACTGTTTAGGGTAGGTAGGACATGTGGAGCAGAGCAAGTGTAGGGAAACATCCTTTCATTATCACATAACTACAAAAGAGAGGCAACCTGCAATATGAGGCACAACACAACCGGCACAAACTATGATCCACAAACTAAGGTAAACAAGGACAACTTATATTGAGTCTCCAATTAGAGACAACAAGGTGCAGTTGCCTCTTTTTGGGGAGAACAGAAAATAGTGGCGCAGAGATGCCTAGAAGCGCCTCGGTGATCAGGCCCTAGCTGTGACCTCCAGACACTGAGAGATGCCTAGAAGACCCATGACACATGGCAACATTTCATCCTTCCACAAAGAAATAGTGCAGAACCAAATATTCCAATTCTACCCAAACCAGTTTCTATGGGCATTGGGTAGTGAGCCAGGTATTGTTGACAGCGGTAGCATTGTCTGTTGCCATATATTTAGCACATCATCTGGCTCTTCATGCAAGCAGAATCATACAATAAGCTGTAACCAAGATGCCAGACCATTTAATAGCAAAGGCGTGCTGGTAGGAATAGGTTTATATAAACATCAAATTAATTTGAGAAAGCCTCAGCTTGCATTCATCCTTATTGTATCGGGTAAGTTGACAGAGAAAACATTCTAATTTATGGCAAATATTGAGGAGCAATTAATGGTTTCAATTTTCAAACCTTTCAATTACTGCTTAGATGCTTTATATTGGCCAAGTGGTTTTAAAGTGTCTAATTCCAACCAACCACTCTTGAAGTCCATCTGGAATGTCTCATTGAAAGTTGCTGTACCTATATTCTCTGTGTGCCTATAAGAGGGTGGTTTGTCAATGACATTCTATCTCTGTTTCCCTGTACAGTGCTCCTGCACTCTTGTGGAAGTATAGTGCAAAAAGCACAGTAAGCTATTTCTTTACTTCTCTGAGAAGTCACAGCACATCCACTGCCTAATCCACTTGGTCAGGGCAATTTCTACACTTTATCACCTCTGCAAAATGATATAGGCATTATTTTTCCATTATTTCTAGCCTAGCAATTAGATTGCAACAACATGGTGTATGTGCAAAGGTTACTATCTGCCTTTCCACGTTAAATTAATTGTCTCGAATTGGAATAGCAATCTCCATGGTGCCAGCACATATGATCGTGGCATTTGGGTAACAGTTTAAAGGCAAGGTTGAGCTTGCACAGCATTATCTAGTCATATAATAAAAGATTGAAATAAATCATCAGTGTTATGATTACAACAATTCCCCTTGTTAATATCAGTTGTATTTTTTCCAAACCATATTAGCATGAACAAATTCAACCCAGTTACCTACGTGAGGTTGGGGAATGCTAGAGCACACAGAGAGTAAGGGTAAAATCCCCACAGCTGATAATGTCAGTATACTACATCTACAACTATTTAAATTGGTGGAGGGCTGTCCATTTCAGCAACAATGGACAGTCTATTAATTACTCTGTTTATTTCATACAGTGTAACCATCCTATGTGCGTTCTGCTGCAGCTGATGGGATTTCAGAAAGGTCAAATGTCAGTTAAGAGTGATGCTGGACAAATTTAACAGCATTGCAAAAACTACTGCCTATAATGCATGTGCAAACACACAATTGAATAGAGTAGAAATTGTTATGTTGAACTTTGAACTTATTAAGTATATGGAAATTTTAAAACACTGACAATCAAAATTATTGAGTAGACTTGTTTTACTACAATTCAATCTTAATTTTCTTTGATAAATTTGTATCCGATTTGCATAAACTGGTTTGTTGGATAATGCATATTTTTGGCTAGCCAGTTAGCTACAGTACAGTTGTGGCAAGGGTACAGACATACAGTATACACAATTGTTCAAAAGTTTGGGGTTGCTTGAACATTTCCTTGTTGACCATTAAAATATGATTGATCAGAAATACAGTGTAGACATTGTTAATGTTTTAAATGACTATTGTAGCAGGAAATGGCTGCTTTTAATGGAATACCTAGATATGCATACAGGGAGGGGCACATTAGGGAGGGGCACATTATCAGCAACCATCACTACTGTGTTCAAATGGGAAGTTGTTTGCTTGTCCATGTTTATAATTTTAAGGCAATTGTGTTCGCACAGCAATTTTTTGGGGAAAACTGCTGTGCAGATTAACCTGATAGGTCCGTTGCAAAAACAGTCAATTTCCGCCTATAATGATGTACCCAAATCTAAATGCTTGTAGCTCATCACCTGAATACAGTAGAAACATATTTTTTGTTCCATTTGAAAGGAGACACTCTGTAGTTTGTAATAATCATGAATTAATGCTTGAAAGTATAACACAATAGATGTAGCAGAAGATAAAACAAACAAAAAACATACGTTTTTGTGTCTTTTTTATTTGTCTCATCATGTTTGAAATGCAGTGGGTAGGCCATGCATTGAGATGGAAGGCTGGAAACACTTAAAATATAT
>JACXGJ010007354.1:0-22490 GCA_016801105.1 Esox niger | reverse complement strand
AACCATCTCCTGGCCAAACAGAAATGAGAGAATACACAGGCAGAGCGCCTGACACTGCCATAACAATAATAATACACACTGGGCCTGTTGCCTAGCAACACAGGGACAAGGCACATGTACCCAATGAGCTGGCAGAACAAGCGTGCGAGTGCGAGAGAGAGCGAGAGAGAGCGAGAGAAAAGGGGAGGGAAAGAGTGAGAAGGGGAGGGAAAGAGTGAAAGCCAATATAGCTCCAGAAATAATGCTAATGTGTGCCCCAGAATACTAATACTAGTCAGCCACAAGGATCCATTTCTGCCCTTAACTTCACCTTCTGGAAGACTATGGCTATTTTGCCTACAATCTAATGAGCGTTGGGGTTAATCTTCATTAAATATCTAACCAGATGACACAGGCAGCCACAACAAACCAGTGCAGGGTTCTTTTGGTGTTCCAGCTCTCCAGGCTGGAGATGCTCGTCGGTTAGTCATGTAGCCTGACTGGCCCCTGTGCTGACTGGCCTCTGAAAAAACTAGTGTCAACATGGACGGAGAGCCATTATACAGAGGGACAAGTGGGTAGTTTCCACTAGGAAACAATGCTAGCAAACAGACAGCCCACAAGCAAGCAATGTCATTGCAGAATGGTTTTGATTCAGTCAAAGGACAGAGAAGGCTGTTTGAGTTGCATGTACCTAGCTGCATCCATAACGACCATGGTTCCCAAAACTATTCGGGTATGGGGAACGCAAATGTCATAGAACCTTCATCAGGGACCACCTGACAATCAGGGACCAACTTGAGAAATGTATTATTGGACTACCGACTAAGAAGCATCTTAGGACCCGTGAAAAGCGCTGTATAAATATAATGCATGATCATTATAAGACTATGTTCACCATATCAAGCCACCTAACAACTGTTAACTAAAGAGCTGCACCACAAACTCTGCTCACCTCTCTGCATCTAGATGTACATATAGATACTGTTAAGGCGTCCAACTGGAAACCCATGTATGATAAACATCTACAAGTCACATCCAACTGTCTATTACAACACCCACTGCCTAATGATGTGTCAACTTTGACTAGATGTTATATGTTCAGTGTAAATCTCTGAGGAGGTGCAAATGCTCTTTGAGAATAAAGTGGATTCTCGTTCATGTTTGTTTTACACATGATTGGATGGTGACGTAGCCTACGTCCCTGCCTTAGCTGAAAAACAGAAGGAATTAAAACCCAGCGGTTGCTTGTAGGCTACAAAATCTTGTCGGTTTTAACTGAGGATGTTGTAGTGGCTGAAACAGGGCAGTCTACACATTTCATCTGGACAAAAACAAGTTGAGTTTTAACCGCCCACATAGCTACATTTATGATTTCATCTTTGAGCTGCCATATCATAGCCTGGGTTGGGAAAAATAACAAACAACTTGTCCGACAATTATGCAAGTACTGTACCACACAATTTGATAGCTAGCACACGATTGAAATTAGCCAGAGTTCCACATCTGGGCAGCCACTCCGACCATTTGACAGTGGACAAGTTGGTTCTGCAGTGCCGGCTTGTCTGCCTCCTTAAGCCAATGTTTACAGGGAGGATGAAAAGAAGCCAACGTACCGAACGTTGCTAGTCTTGTACGGGATTGATAGGAGGCCTAAACAGACCGCCTGTTTGGAAAACACTTCTGTTTACAATATCCTAGGTTACGGTTACCAGGTGAAACAGACACGATCGTTGTACAACATGTGGTCCTGTAATCCCTGCAGGGTTAGGGTTCAGGAACCGTGGAGGAAGGTGAAGCAGCTAGGTTAGAAATCTATATAAATACAGAGAAGCACCAGGATCTGGTCCCAACCACCAAAAAGCAGAGAAAAGATGGATCTCCAGGCAGTTCATGAAGGGAGGCTTACAGTGCATGGTTGAATTAACCAAGTCTTTAGCCCTGGGATGGAACATGCAAATTCCAACCTCTTAGCAACTCAGATCATTTATTTTCATTTACATGACTTGTTTATTTTCTTAAGAACTGTCCATGGCCCTCTGGCAGTATTTCTGAGGATGGAGAAGCACGGCATCATGGGCAATGCGTACATGCCACATTATGTTATGACATGGTTTGACCTGAATAAAAGGTAGGCAACTTGCTCAACAGATGTAGGGATCGGTACCCCTGATTTGCCTTGATTAATGACTCCTTACTGAGAATTAGGGTGGAGAGGCACTTCGGGTGATTAAGAGCTCCACCAGGAAAGAAGGGTGTCCCCGATTGGGAGGAGACGAACTGTGGCGGCTGAGGAAGGATCGAGGAGGCATACGGATGAAGACGGCGACGACGCAGGATGCTGTTTCCGGTGGTTTCTAAGCGAGCCAGGCCTAGGCTCCTCCACCGCCGCGGAAGACGGCGGGGCTGCAGGTTTACACAGGGTTTCAGCGGAAGGCTGCTAATCCAGCCCAATCTCTGCCTAGGCGACACGCAGGCACGCGCCACAGACTCGGCGCACACAAAACCCACAGGCCGCTTGGTCCCCGCAGCTCTGCGGGCTCCACCTCCCACCATTACGGAGAGCTAAGGCCTCGCCAGCAGTGGGATAGGCCTCGAATGGTTTTTGGATGCCCACCTGCTGGTGAACACAGACCCATTTAAAGAAGTCGGTCTCAGAATGCATATATATTCCAAGTGACCAGCAGAGCGTGTAACAGCCAGTCCGTCTAATATCAGGTGAATTATCATTGGGCCCGTCAGCAGCTGGGACGGCACCACTAACGCTACACCGGTCAGGGAGGTGAGGCCACGCTAAACAACAAAGTCTAGTTGCTCACTGCTGCGACAACACAGCTCTAATGTGTGTTTATATTTTCATTTCCTTGGGCCCCGTTTAGTCTCGTTGTGGTTCGTCAACAGGGACCATCATACCACCACACTAAACGTGCTTCTCACAGACAGAAATACATCAGACATTAACTTCCATCCAATCAGAATAAATCCCAACAGTGATAAACAAGGTTAGGCCATCTCTCCTCCTGTCCCTGTGAGTGCACAAGGCAGCAGGGGTGATCGAAATAGTTCCTCCAAGCTCGACGGCCAATCCAGCAGAATAGACGGACAGAAGGTGTTGGGATTACCCTGATCAGCTTCTCATAAACCCTCTTTCACATATACACACGTACGCATTTTGGCTCCGGCACACCGTAACACGCCTCTGCATTGCACTCATCTCCTACACACCCCGCGCTCAACCCCAACACACACACCCACCCCGCGCTCAACCCCAACACACACACCCACCCCGCGCTCAACCCCAACACACCCAACACCCACTTAATTCCACCTTCCACATACACACACAGAAGACTTGCGCTGCCTCAGTGAGGTAGGTGTAAATGTAAATAAATGATATACACACTGGGTGTGTGTAGACAGCGGTGCAGCGTCTATACGCGGCTGACAGCAGAACAGCAGTCTAACCACGCCGGTGTTTTCAGCAATCCCACACCCGACAGCCCGGGAGCCGCCACAGGATCCTGACCTCCACACAGCCGAGGACAAGACCACTAAAACCCACCCTCATTCAGAGCCTAGGCCACATTAATAACACACACAAGCTGTTGTGCTCTGATCACGTGATCCAGGGGCACAGTAACCGCCAGCTTCCACGTCAGCGGCGTGGCCCCTTCAGGAAACGGGGAGAGTGGCGCTCACACACAGACCGATAACAATTGGAGTAAGAGCTGTAGCTGCTGCCAAGCCGAATCACATCAGGGCAGGTCTACGACTGGGGGGGTTGAACAGCCCAACGACCCCATAGCAACGGACCTCCTTTCAATTCAACACCCCTGAACTGAAACGCAGACACGCTGCCGGGGGCCGACCTGTTCACACGTTCCTCCTATGATATCACCCTCTGTGATGAAATGCTGGCTATCAGGACACCAGGGCGCTACGGGCAGCGTTTGAAAGGACACACGTCTCTAAACCAATGAACATTCAGCTCAGGTGCCTCCCGTTTAAAGAGCTGAATCAAATGAAAGGACAGCGGAGCCAGGAAACATCCAGCACGATGGCTCTTCACAGCGTTCAGCCGGAATGTTACTGCCTACCATTTAGTGTGGGTGTGTGTGTGTGTTCATAAGAGTTAAAAGTGAGGTGCTGGGGCTGCATTAATTAAGGATTATGGGAAGAGGTAAAATAAGCGTGGCACGGAGCTGGATAATGAACAAAGTGCCAGGAAGGAACAGAGGGAGCTGGGATGTGACCTTTACCAACATGAAATTGTAAACAACATCAAAACGTGCAGATATCGATATCTAGAGACGCTGCCTCCCGAGGTAGCGTGCGCCACAATTTAGATAGGGCCCCCCAGGAGTTTTGCAAGTGTGAAGACAATTCTTTCAGAACAGTAGCAAGTTTCGGTTCAGTGTGCACACATAATGCGTGGTTTTCCTGTGATTGACGGACACAATTCAGAGTAGTTAGTCTCAAACTTGAGTCAACCTAGGGTTAGAATCTCCAACGCGTAATGTTTACAAGCTGTAAGTAATGTGGGGGGCAGGGGAGGGGGCAGGTTTGCCACAGAACAAATGGCTGGAGATGTTCCTCAGAGCCCTCAGACTGTCAGTTGTCCCAGACTCTGGATGAAACCCTCAATGGACCAACGCAGCAGGCAACAACAGCTCAGTATAGACTGTCCTTACATTGCCCATTCAACAAGATACCTCTGGGTGAACAACACACTAACAGGATCACACCCAATCCACACATTTCTGGTTCCATGAAAAGCCCAAAGAGACCTCGCTCTGTAAAAAGTCCAAACGGGGTGCTACACTGTGAAAAGTTGAAGGGGTGAGTCGCTCTGTATGAAGTCAAAGGGGAGAGTAACTCAGGGGGAAGCTGAAGGGGAACCAAACAGAATGTTAATTTGTCTTGCTGCTGCAGTAGCAGTGGCAGGAGAGGCTGCTCCTTCAGATCCCAAATGAATTATATATCAATGGGCAAGATGAAAGGCCTCTTATAGCAGAGCAGTCAGGGATGGGGCGGGGCCTGGAAGGATCCAAACTGCCAGCTAGGAGGTGGCTGCCTAAAGACTGTACCACCAGGGATCAACTGTGTATGTGTGTCTGTGTGTATTTGTGTGTCGGGATGGAGGGAACCAGTCGGCTGGAAATCACTGGAAGCTTGGCCAAGGTGAACGTCACACTCTAACGAGCTCAGAAGTTATTTCCCGATGCCGACCCCCCCCCCCCCCACGCCATATAACTTTGGAACATGTTCTCCACCTAGCACGCTCCCTCCCACTGGCAATTAGAGCCACAGATGACCTGGGGCAGGCACTTTACTTTTGAACACATTCACCTCTACCTCCGGCGTAGAGTCACTCCCTGCTCCATCCCGGTCCTGTCTGGAATGTTTTGCTCTCTTGCATGCATTCTTACTGCTACAATTTGAAACACACATTGGCACCCGCCAAGCCTTCACGTCCCTCCCGGCCGACAGAGTGACAGTGTCCTCAGTCGGCCAGCCCTGAACCACACAATGGAACAATCAATAGCCTCATTAGACAAAGTAGACCAGAACCAATTAGTGGACCGGCCAAGTGCCGTCTAAGAACCCTTCCAACGAATCAATGACACTGGGCAACATACTTTGCTTCCAGTGGTTAGGCGACGTGCACGACAGGTCAGAGGATGAGAGTGGATGAGTGTAAAAGCAACAACGTCAATCTGCCCTCTATCACCATCAAGCAGAACCCACAGAGAGGCTACAGTATCCAGGATACTACACCCCCACAGCTACGAGCTGCTCATTTACCTAGTCAGTCAAGACCCACCCTACCCAGGGGAGGGGGAGATGGCACAACCCCCCACCCTCATCAAACACGCACTCACTACCTCACACTGGCAATCCTTTCAACTCCACACCCTGGAACTGATACAAACACGCTGTCGGAGGCCGACGCCTTTTCCAAAGCAATCGGCTCAGAGAATCAGTAGGCTGCAGAAGAGTTGGCCCGAACAGCCACAAACACTGTTCGACAAGGCAGAGACCATCAATCACTCACTAAGTCATACTGGCACACCTGCCTGCACACCCTGTCTCAATACTGAGGGATATATTATGATGCTGCCACTGACCACTGCCTGCTAGCGCTGTTATTGTCTTGGAACCATCATTTCCGAAGCAACGTTGTGCAAGAATCTATGAAACTGTTCTCAAATAAAGTTCCCCAAATGAATCATGCTTCCCAAAACAATCTGTGGTCGATAACATTTACAAGATCTAACAGTGCTACTCCAAACATCGGTTGCAGGCTCGATCCATGTTCCCTCGTCATTCTAACAGTCCCCTTTGAGGTTCCTCTCTGAACCACTGTGACAGCAGACTACAGTGTGAGCCAGACACTCTCCCAGGCCAGGCCGCACAGAGCTCTAACGCAGGGCTGTCACTCGCTCCGAGGGGAGGGAGGCAAGCTGGTGTGTTGCTCGTCCGCAAGTGGCTACCCGTGTTTTCTGCATGAGTGAAGTAGACGTGTTCACCACCGACGGCCAAAGGGGGGGGGTCACAGACAGAGGGTGTGTCCTGTTTCAATAATAAATATGTTGATGCCTTAGCTTCTCTGGCACGACAGACCGAGGAGGGGAGGGCGGGAGCGAGCGAGAGCTAAAATGAGAGCGAGTACTGAAGGGTACAGAATGTGTTTAGCGAAATGCCGTACCACTACACAGCTTCGGCAATATCTACAAATTGTATTTCATGCCAATAAAGAAATATGAATTTGAGAAAGAAAGGGGAAGGAATAGGCCTAGTAGCAATAAGCTCACAACATGATTTCATAAGGCTGATTGAAAGACAGATAAAGAGCAGCGTTCCTCCCCCCTCACGGACCAGACGATGCAGCAGCAGCCACTCTGAATTCCGAGCAGAGCCTCACGCAGCACTGCATTCTGGGAAGCCCTCTCCATTAGCCGAGCTAGGGCGACGTACACACACAGGCCTTGTTCAGGGGAGCAGATGGAATTGGGAGGAGGCGGGGTGGAGGAAGAAAGGAAGCCCCGCTCCCTCACAGTCAAGATGACCTCTTACTTTTAGAACAGCCGCTAGGCTCGGAGAGACAGCTAGCTAGCAGAGAGGGCCGCGCAAGCACAATACAAAGCTAGAGTGAAGGCACACAGGCACAACGCCCATTCTGCGCCTGGCCCTGGACATGTTGTGAGGGCAGCCGGGCCGTGACAATCCCTGGGGCAGCACTGAACCAGACTAGCACCATTTGCCCTGGTGCTCCCATCCCCAGAGTGATTGCAGAGCAGAACAGAGCATGAGTCTATTTACACTCCAACAATGGCTGGTGAAACAATACCACTTAAACAACATTAAGACAATCTGTAAAGACTATTTTCCACTCCCCTAGCAAGAGAAACGCGTGCGGCTCCGTAAGGTAAAACGTGCAGAGTGCTTAGGCCAGACCACTGACTAGGAGGGCTGTTCATCTGGTAACTAACTTCCCCTGTTATCTCTTGGACGTGGAAGGACCTACGTCAACGCTCATTCAACTCCAATGCACCAGAGAGGAAGTAACTGGAGGAAAAGGGCCCCACGTAAAATCGAAAAGGTGAAGCGCAACAAATTACATTTCCACCCATTTCCACTATAAAACCGACACAGGTCTGTCAACAAGTCTCGTTGGTCTAGATAATATTTGTCTTAAATTGCGGTGTAAAAAGACTGTCTTGAACCCCTCTGGCACAGCACTCCCAGTGAAGATCAGTAAACAAGGACAGTAATGACTGCAGTTAAAGGGCTACAGCCTGGGCTCCAAGGGCTTTTTAAGAGGCTCTGAGCAGCCTTATGCACTGATTTTAATATATGTCTTTAATGCAAGTGTTTACATAAAGCAAACCCATTCACCACTTGAACCCAGGCTCCTTGCATCATTGTGGCTCCAGCTGAATTTACTGAGTGGAGTAACACTCTCAGGGCACCCATCCATACCCAGTGACAGTCTGTCTGGCTGTGGTATTAGAGAAATAAGGGGGAAAGGCTGGCTTAATGGTAGTAATATACCAATGAGAAAACCATCAGTTTCATCAGAGCAATTTGCATTAAGTTTGAAGTTTCCATCGGCACTGTATGGTTCTCTATGGGGGTAGCTGGCTGGGCTAAAATGGCCGCAGCCTGCTCAAGCCACGATAACAGAGCTGTGGGGGCGGTCACAGTCAAATACTGGGTCTTTGGGACGCTCTTGCTCCAGCTACGGGCCAAGTACTGTGTAAAACAAAAGATCTGAGTCACAAGACAGCCCCGGCGGTGCCAGTCAGCTGAACAGGGCAGTCCGTCCACACGCAACGTGACCACATGAGGGGCCGGTGTCAACGATGACATAACGAATCCTGACCAATGTTTGCACTTTGACAAGCGGACACGA
Source organism: Esox niger (assembly GCA_016801105.1). Taxonomy (NCBI): domain Eukaryota; kingdom Metazoa; phylum Chordata; class Actinopteri; order Esociformes; family Esocidae; genus Esox; species Esox niger. Next base: position 14,095 of record JACXGJ010007354.1, on the reverse strand, counting down.
AATCAAAGGACCCCTCGCCTTCAGGGCCGAGCAGTGGCCGTCCCTTCTGGGGCTTGGTTGCCAGCATTTGGAGAAGCACTCGTACACTTAAGCGGAGGCCTGTGTTCCTGTCCCATAGCAGGCCTGTATATAAACCTTGCTCCAGGCCCCAAGAAGGACAAAGAGACCTGGCTGTTGACCGTCGGCCTGCTTCAGGCGTAAACAGGCAGGGAACAGCACTGTTTGGCCCCTATTGGGTTTCAGCCTCTCAGTGGATGCACTGGCCTCTGTCACAATAGACACTCTGTACTGGAGCCTCATTGTGGGAGTGGGGAGGCCGCGACCCGTCGGGGGAGGGGTGAGGGGGTAAAAGGAGGCCGAAACAGGCAGTTTGACTGAAACCATTGTGGCTCACTAGTCAAACTATGTCTCCCCTCTGTAATGTTACAGAATACAAAGTAATGACCTGTCCAGCAGAAACTAAAGTGGCCCTCGAGTGACAAGACTTGAAAGCGCAGACTGAATCATTCACATGGACTGTGTGGAGAACACAGCCTGCTAATTCCTCTGGTTCATCACAGGCCACCGGAGAAAAGCGTGGCCAAGCTTTTAAACCACCCCGACCTCGACACTCAAGTCAAAACAGCATACTGACTCTTATCACAAGCTGCGTCTACGGAGGGAAAGATGTGAGACCACACACCGGTACGGCCGCCATTTGCCCTGTGTGTCACTGAGTGAGTATGTGTTCAAGCCTGCTCTCCGCTCAATGGAATCTGCAGTCATTTACAGAGATGCAGGCCTGAGGGGCTCATTCTGCCCCTTCTCACAGGGCATCAACACTCTGTCTGCAAAGATGCAGCGAGTCACCTCTGGACACTAGATGCACGCAATTAAGACTGACAAAGCTCTAACTTAACCCTGTGGAGATCTACGGCATCACAACGCAGGGACCATGGCAAAACGATAGAGAACTGTCTGTCAACAGACAGGAGGAACGTCCCTCATCATTTCAGTCTGTCCCTCTAAGAACTAGTAACTATCTCTGAACTGCCCAGACCGGCTACACGTTATGTCAGACAGCCTCCCGCGGCAGTCCTCGGCATGGTGCGCTCCCTCTCCCCCGCCACGCTCCCTCGCTCTCCCAGCCTGGAATTTCCTGTTGACGGCCCACTGCAAACGCTCCACTCGCTCCCCTGGAAAAAGCTGTAAAACATTTTCTCTCCACTGGCAGGAAGGCAATCAGTGAAGGGAGGTTACGGGAGACTGGAGGGACAAAGAGGAGACGAGAGGAAAAAGCACCGTAGAGCGTTCAGGCGCCCCGTCGCACCGGCCGTGAGTCCTAATTACCCGGGCAGGGGCGGGGCCCGGTAAGGCTGTAATGACACACCACGGCTCAGAGATACCGACACCTCCAGGGAGCACAATGGAGACGATGTCCCCCACCGCCATCACTGGCCTGGGCGGGCAGCCTGCAGCATGTGACCAGGCAGGCTGACATGTGGCATATAGGGTGAGCCGTTGATATAATACGCCTCAATCAGATAAGCCGGGCCACGGAGACAGAGCAAGGGAACAGCAGGCATGCCGGCCCAGGGTAGGGCGGCCTTGCCGGCAACAGACTGGAGACCTTATGGGGGGTGGGGTTGAGTGTGGAAAATAGGGCCCCTGGTCTTACCAGTTCAACAGCAGGGGCGTGGGGTCCTCCCCTGCCTGGGCGTCCGGATGACAAGGGGCACATTGAGACTGGGGAGAAGGGAGAGATGACACACGCGTAAGAAGCTGCACACTGTATTCGTGGCCACCACCCCCCCACCCCGGCTCCAGAATGCTACCATTTTCCCCTAGGCTCCGAGCGCCGAACCGAACACCCCCACCCCCCTGAACGACGCTGCCGCTTTAGCCCTCGCAGCTCCGTGACCCGGAATGGCGTTGCTTCCAAATGGGCCGACAACGAACGGTCATCTCACCCGGCTAGGTGACGTCATGGGGGAGGTTTCCGGGAGGGGGGATGCCGCAGCGTCTCCCATCCCGCCGCGGGTACCCTTGAGGAGGGGTGACTCATGGGAGTTGCTCCTTCTATCCGGTGGGGGGCTTCCCACGGACATGAAAAGAGAAGTACAGAGGGCCGGACTAAAGGATGGGCTGCTCTAAGTAGGCCAGGCCCACGGAGCCCTTCATCAGGCTCCTAAATGCATGTGACAGGCATCTGCCCCTGGCCTCTGCACGCACGCACACAAACACACATACGCATAGACACACCACACCCCAAAACCACACAACTTTGAGCCCCGCCCCCCACGGTGGTGTAACACACACGATTGCATAACAGCATGTGGGGAGCTGGTGGCCCCTGTGCTGGATGGAGGAGTTGGGCGGGAGGAGGTCCGCTGAGCAGAAGGCAACATTCATATGCAGATACCGGGCCATGAGTTGAAAAAAGGAGAAGAATCGCCTTCCCACACTGGAACCAATTCCTTCGTGCACAGGGAAGAGGAAGAGAAAAACGGAAATCGGAAAAAAAGAACAATATGAAAACAAAGAGATTACACACCTTTCCAGCAGCCATTGTTACCCTTCATAGGGCTGACTTTATAAGCCATCAGAGACAGAAGCAGGAAGGACTTAATATGGATATGAATCCCATCTGCAGTCAGGCCTCAGCAGCTGACAGGTACAACAGATTTGGGGATGTAGTTTGTAAGTTCAAGTCCAGCTCCACATAATGGCCCTATTTTGAACCGGTCAATTTGTCAGCAACATGGCAAGAGCAGAGAACCGCTAACTGCTATGGGCTAACAGCTTGGTTGGTAGTATCAGCACTAAGACAAATGCCACTCTGCTACATTCCCAATAAAGGGCTTTTGTTTTTTGGAAGTCCCAATAAGCGCCCAGGAGGCTCAGTCAGGACTGGCCTAGACACATGCACGTTGGAATGCCATGTCATACCATTGTGGCCATAGAGCGTATACTGGTTCCATTACAGTTTCAATAAGTTAAGAATAACAACTGTTAAGAATAAGTTAAGAATTTGACTTGAACTGCAGAACCAATTTTATTTTGTAAACCTAATTTAGAAAGGGGACAGTTAGCATGAACAAAATTAAGATCCCAGAGCATTTAATGTGATTGCACAGGCTTGGCTAAGATAACTGTAATAAAATACCTCCTGCCATCAATGAGCTTGTTATCTTTTTATGGTAAAAAAAGTCCACCAAAAAATCTTCTACTTAAGTGTTTGAGGGCTGCTTTTCAACTGCTGTTTTCCACATTTGCTACAGGATTTCCATGCGATTTCCATTTGTGGTCTTCACCGGCCACGAAAGAGCCCAGCGTTTAATCCTGAATCCTTCTGGGTAGCTTTTTAATGTGTTTGGTCTTGTTGTCCTGCATGCATACCATCAATCTTCAACACATACGCAGGATTTGGAAATTGGGTTAAACTTGGCACAAATAAAATGGTTTGCCGATCTGGATGTCCAGTCCCAGAGGTACAAAGTCAAGCCCAGAGCATTATCGCACCTCCCCATAACGGAATGTAGGCAGGGTGCTTTGGCACTCATCATCAGGTCTAACCAGGGACCAAAGACCCAACTGCAGAAGGAGACAGGAAGGTCTGATAGCTTTTCTCAATCTCGGTCTTAAACAAGGCAAAAATCATGGTGGACAGGTTGCGTTGACCAACAAAACTAAATTAGAGCACTTTGGCAACAGTGATCAGTGCCGTGGTTTGCCTTGAGTACCTACCATGAAATGCTATTCTGCTTTGAACTCAAACATTTAACCCAACACTGAATAAAGGATGTCTTTTTTGGATACCGTGGGAAGTTATACAAAACAATGACGCCAAAAGCTCACAGAAATGGTCACGATGAGACGCTAGAATGTTTATGAGCGGCGAGTGAAGATTCCAGATCTGAAGCACAACCCTATGGTAAGAGCAGAACACAGCTGTTGGCTGAGAGGAGCCCTCACACACTGAAGAATTAGAGCGATTTGCTGCTGGTAAGTGGGCTAATTTGACAGCAGAAAGGTGCAGCAATCTCAGTGATGTATACAAGAAGTGTTTGTCCGCAGCAGTTACCTTTCCCAAGGGCTATGAAACTGAGTAATGGCACTGGGGTGCCTTTCATTTTGTCCATGCAGGGTCAAGTTCATAAAAAAAATTGGTACTGTGACACAGATAATCAAACAATAAATAATCAATTCTTCATTTTCACTGTGCAAATGTGTCTTCATATTTGGCCACTGCAGTGCAAAGTTAACTGCCAATAGTCAGCCTCTTTCACTCATTTTCTCACAACAAACATTGGGGATTTAAGTGTTAAATGCTCTGGCAAGTTAATAAGAATGAAATGTGTCTAAGAGGGCTGTGAAAAACCATTAGCGCAAACTAGTCCCATTAGAAAAGGAGGGGAATAGAAACTGGGTGGTTTCCTGCATTGTGAGAGCTAGGCTACTACCTAGGCACGTTTCTAGCCTCCAGAATGAAACAGCTGAGCTGCCTTCAATAACAAACCTAAAGCCGGATCCGCAGAACCACTCAGCTTAGATCTCGCCAAACACGGATTCGCTGTACCGTACCCTACTGTACAACCATTGACCCGGTATATGCAGCCCGAATACCGCCAGAAGAGCTAGGCCAGACAAACAAACTCTGTGCCATAAAATAGGTCAGACACTCCCTCACTTCACCAGAGTGCACGAGCAAACACAAAGCCGGCCACCATGGTTTCACACTCTGATTCTTGGAGATCTAGCCTGCATTAAATTGGCAGTGAGTTTGAACACATCACTGTCGTTCTACTGAAAAACAATCTCTTCTGCCCCCAAGTGAATTCAAGCCATCAACCATGTTACACCCAGTGCAGCAGATTCCTACATCTCCAAAACAGGAAATGTAGCCAGTGCTTTCTGGCTGGCTGCTAGAGGATTCCAGCAATTAGGTTAGAGTGTAAGCTGAGGGCTGTATAGAGGCGGCCTGTGTTTGAACATGACAAGTCCTCCCTGCTTCCCCTTCCTTGGTCTAGATCTAGCGCGCACGCACAGGACCGGTGAACCTGAAACCAGCTGCACACTGGGATTAATTCAACGCGGAACCGCTCTCGGACAAACTGGGTCAAAAAAAAAAAAAAAAAAAACTGTGCCTGCATCACTGTAATGGTTTGCAAAAACCAAAGCTCAAAACAATGATGACAAATAACTTACGAATCCCAGATACTGCTTCATGGCGAAAAATGTAAAAACAACAAAAGATCCATGACATCTCAACATAAAAGGCAGAAAAAAACATTTATTAAAATAACTAAATTGTGCCCAACCCTTAAAAAAAATGCTTTTTTTTCCTTCTCTCACTTTCTATTGCCTCTTGAATTTGAGAATCGGTGGAGTGTAAAAGATCTGTGGGCATGTGAACCGTAGAAAAATGAGTCATGGTGACCTACATAAGCAGTGTGTGGAAGAGAGTGCTGTGCTTCCGCATATCAAAGTATTTACTTGGCTCCATTCCGCATGCACCTTCTCTTAGGGAGGGGTGAAGGAGAAAAACAGACAGAGGCAACAACAGAGAAAGACAGAGATAAATAGAAAGACAGAGATAGAGAGAGTGAGTGAGTGGGAGAGAGGGGTTCTAAAGAAAGAGACATAACAACAGGAGGTCGAGATTGTGGGAGCAATAGCACTGCAACAATAACAAGGTTTAAAGGATGGAGATGACATTTGGGGCAGAAAGTATGGAGTGGTTCTCTGTTCTTTCTCTCATAAAACAGAGGCCAGAATGTTGGGGAGAGGAGATAGGGAAGTCATCGTAGATACAGTCATCATTATTGGGCCGACCTGACTGCATCTCCGCCTAAATCCATTTTCCTGTCCCGCACTCAGACACACTTGATCTATTCAAAAGGCGAAGAGATAGAGGAGCCAAAACACATCCCACAATGCACCTGTGGCATGTCAACACACACAGACACACCCCGGATAGGCCTGCCACTCAATTCAAATGGTGCTTTATTGGCATGGGAAACATAACGAATGCAAGTGGAAGAAAGAAACTACATGAACCTCACATTCAGATTCTCTCTGCAAAAGGTAAGTGAGAGGCTTCCCTGGAAGCCTTCACCACCCTCCGTGGATTTAAAGGAGCATTAAATAAAACTAGACTCTCCGGCTCACCGCAGTGGCTCCATAGTCTCTGATCTATAGGTCCTTGACTGGGATCAACCTCTGCCGGTATAGGCCTGTCCACCAGCCTCTCGTGCAGATGAGGGCAACAGCATTCCAGTTTTAATCAATAGGCTTTGCAGAAGTATTCGGTTGTCTTTGAAGGCCGGACCTGGGTCTGGTTTCCTAATCACCTCCCCATCCCCCCGGCCCTTCCAATACAATGGAGCTGTTTTCACACACTGCATGAGGCCCCCGCTGGGGAACACGGCCTCTTAAAGAAATCTGACGGGCATATTTGGGCTCAAAAACCTTGACCACATCACGTACTGATGTCAAACCGTGAAAACAGCTTCCAAACATCTTCTGAACATCAAAAGCTAGTTATCCTTACTGTGACTTATTTGTCCTGTTATTATTTTTCTAACTTTGACATATCTTTACACGAATGGTGTGGCCAGCTAAATGCAGAATATAAACAAAACAGAACTGATTATCAGAATATACAACTCATGAGTTCAGGACAATTGTGGCATTTTGCAGCCAAGTAAATGCCAGTCGGAGGACAAGCAGAGTTTGAGTAGCATCCCTAAGCACAGAGTTTCCCAACAACAAGAGAACCGGGGTTACACAATTCACCTCCGACAGCCAAGAAATGCGGTTCAACTAAACAGACCGGCCTCTGATTTCTTTGAACAAATGTGGCTTTGAACGGTTAGAGTTACAACATATTGCGATCCTGTTCCTGAAAGTGAAATGACAAAGGAAATTATTTGGAACTTGCTAGTCCCATGTTTCATAAACTGAGTACACACTAAACATGTCTCAACATGTTGAGCACAATTCTTTTATTACTATATTTCGTATTATTGGGTATTTACCCTTCGCCGAACAATCAACCGACCCCAAAAAATGCTGCATGTTGCATTAAAACAATAGTTCAGTTATTATCCTGTTATTGTTCATGCAAATTCACACCCCACGGACTCAAAGCAGCAATGTCATCTTCCCAACATGGTTGGATAACATTACTCTTTATTACAGAAAAAGGCCCACTAGCCACCTGTTGTGGACAAGCTGTGAAAGTCTCCATTAACTATCAGGTACAAAGGCATTAAGAACCCTAACTGCACCCTCATACATATTCTAGCAAATCAGTAAGAAAACTAGGTAGTGCCTTGCATCAACAGCCAATCCAGTTGGGTCTAGAAACCAGTGAGTGTCGGTTGGTCAATAGCACAACTGCCACATTGTACATGACCAAAGTTGATAATTTTACAACACTGCAACTTTCCACTCCCTCAACCGAGCTCGCATGCCACAATGACCCCCCCCCCGCCCACTTGGCTTCCCTTCATTGAAACCAATAGGGCATCTCCCCCTTGGTATGCACGTGACGACCAGCCGTTGGCCTGTTCAGGAAAAGAGGAAGGGAGAAAAGGGATCTGTCCTTGGCTCAAACACAAACAGCCAAATCTGAGACCGGGAAAAGCATTCAACCCAATGAGTGACCTACACACAGCAAACGCTGGGAATATTTTCTACCACTGGAGGTCTGCTTTACTGGGGGGGAAAAAGTACAGCCCATAGACAATCCCAACGGTGGTTGAGATGTCACCGTCTGACATTTGAGAAGCGAACACTTTCCTGCACTGCGCTGGACATTGTATAGCCCTTCAAAGGTGTCATATAAGAAAATATCTATACAAAGACAGGAATCAACAACAACACCGAGTGCAGAGCGTGTGTGTGAAGCTGGACAAACAAAAGAATGAAAAATGAATGCAGGGCGTTACGGAGGTAAAGGGTCAGCGAATAGAACCCGATAGTGAAGGAGGAACTGCTACAGGCAGACACGCTAGCTGGGGGGGCTGGCTCTAAACAGGCAGACACGCTCCCTAGGTAGGGTGGCTGGCCCTATACAGGCAGACGGGCTGGCTAGGGAGGTTGGCCCTATACAGGCAGACGTGCTAGCTATGGAGGGTGGCTCTATACAGGCAGACACACTGGCTAGGGAGGGTGGCTCTATACAGGCAGACGTGCTAGCTAGGGAGGGTGGCTCTATAAAGGCAGACGTGCTAGCTAGGGAGGGTGGCTCTATACAGGCAGACGTGCTAGCTAGGGAGGGTGGCTCTATACAGGCAGACACGCTAGCTAGGGAGGGTGGCTCTATACAGGCAGACACGCTAGCTAGGGAGGGTGGCTCTATACAGGCAGAAACGCTAGCTAGGGAGGGTGGCTCTATACATGGCCAGCAGACTCCTGAATGTTCAGCATTTCCTGACAGCGGTGATTAAAAACAGAGAAGTGGTTTGATGGAGCAACAAAAACAGGGCATTGATCAAAAAGGAGGGGAGGTCTAAATAAACCCAGCAGGAGCTGCTCTGATCCACACTCCAATATCGACAGGCCTACCAACTGGGCACTTAGAAGACACGTCGTAACGGTAATCCCTAGCACCTGAACCCTGGCCACGCTTAGCGTTGTGTGGGACGGTGTCTGGCCACTCAACTCGTCTAGGGTCAGGGTCCTTCGATGGGTCTTGAAGTCAGGCAGAAGGGTGCTGCATGGAGGGAAGGGGGGCACCATGGAGGGTCAACTGTGCTCCGAGCAGCTGGGGTCTGCAGCGTCACCTTCGGCCAGGGGGCAATGCCAGCACCCAAACGCCAACTCTGCTGACGAATGACCACTGACGTGCACACGCCACTGCTCGACAGCCGACCTGTGGGACGGAGCCTGGACTAATCCCTGTGAAGCCAAATACAACCGGCCACGGTCAGCTGAGGCGGAGCACGTTACTCTGCAACATGATCAGTGCAGCAGACACTAGGAGTTCAGACCCCGTCATTATCCGGGGTCCTCCATCGTTGACAGATTCCGAATTGTACTTCCTGGTTTCAACACACTAATGTTGAGATTACCCTTTTGAGCACCTTTTGGGTGGTAAATTGGAGATAAGGCAGCTCATGTCCTCATCCCTGTCATCCTTGTCAGAATGGGGCGGGTTTAGGAGCCAGTGGAGGCCCAGGCCTGAGACCCAGGATGTCTGCTTTTAATCACAGCACTCTTTTAAACAAACAACCTCTGACACACTGTGCTCCGAGACACTCTCCGCCCTTTCCCCAGGATAACCTTTGTGCCAACTAGACCACTAAAATAACATTTTTATTGGTATCACTGGGGGTCCACATTTAAAAAGGTCAGGGGGACCATTTGAAATTATGGAGCAGCAGAAAATGTTTACTGAAATACAGGACAGAAGACAGTGCAGGAGCACATGTTGAAAGTAACACAAAACAAAGCCATAGTAAATAACACATTTGTTAATAATAAAAAGGCAAAACGTTATGAAACATGTCACTTAAATGACAGCTATTTGTGGAATATTAGATTTCCACATGGTGTAAAAGTTGTTGTTTCCTTTCAAGACGCATAACAATGAAAATGTTACGGTCTCTTTAAACAGGCCAGGTTCTGCGGTTACGACAGGCCAGAGTTCCGTCATTCATTCACTGCTATGATTATTGATTTCCTGAAGAAGCTATCCCTTTTCCTTTCTTTCTGGGCACCCAGCTATTAGGATTAGGGAAAGTAACCCAACACATTGTTAATGCTTTGGGTAGAACCTAACATGACTCAACGGTTTCAGATGGTAAACAATGCCAGTAGTTTTCGAACATTAGTTAACGAGGTCACAGAAATCCACTACACACAGATAACACAGCGGCAGTGCTGATATGGGTCAGATCTTTGGACCTGGTTGGGCTGGAAACAAGACAATTTGCTGTAGTAATTGTGCAACCATGACGCTAATGAATCTGCACTGGATTGTCTCTACAGCATCAAGGAACGGCCATTGCTCATCGTCCCAACTAATATCATCTTAGCAGGCGTGGAGGCAGGGCGACTATATTACATGTGCTGGTACTGTACTAACTGGCCCTAGAACAAAGAAAGCCTTCATAATAAGAGCTTGTATGGACAGGGTAAGCCTTCATAATAAGAGCTTGTATGGACAAGGTAAGCCTTCATAATAAGAGCTTGTATGGACTACGGCTCTTTGAATCCTAATTCAGAGGCCGTCTATCGTCAGCCCTCCATTTAACTATGGACCAAAGCCTCAGGCATCAATACGAGCAGAAAGCAGGGGACAGAGGAGAGGAGGTGTGGAGGAGACAGAAGAGAGGCTGACACAAGGGGCCCTGACAGCTTACAGCCAGGCCCAGTGCAGGCTGGGAGGAGCATGTTGACTGGACGGCAGCAGGAAGCAGCATCGAGGTGTGACCCCTGGAGGACGGGAAGGGGAGGGGGGCACTAAAAGGAGCATGTGAATTATTGATGACTGAGACAGCAGGCCCGGCCACAGTGCTAATGCACAGAGAGCCTCTTCATGAAGCAGCCTGGATACTATTACCCATTACATCACCCAGGCCCATCCCCGCCTGCTGCCAGACTACCCCATGCCCAGCACACCTTCCCTGGAATGGATTATTCATCAGACTCCAGAATCTCACAAACAACCGCATACACAGAGATCAAACAAACCACCGACCGGTCAGGAAGTATGAACGAGAAGGGCCCTTATATCCAGCAAGTGGGAGATACGTATTGGCAGTTCTGAGAGGGGTTCTGTAACAGAAACCTCAGTCGGGTTCACACAAGGGCGGCCACGTTGTTTCCAAACGACCTCACTGATTGTGGCCTGTGCAAGGCAGCAGGCATCTGGGCCGACCCATTCTACCTAATACTGTTGCAGGAGGAGGACTGAACCATTTCCTCCGCACCCCATTCCGCCCGTGACTCCTGCAGGAAATGCTGAGAACAAGACGGGGGAAGGTAAGAGGCCTGGAGGAGAACAGGAATGGAGGAACGAAGGGACAAGAGGGGAATGGGGAGAGGCGAGGAGACCGATTACACTAAGGTTTTAGGACTGGCGGAAAACAGATGGGACTGTGGGGACAACGACGGCCATATTACAGCGCTGGATTCTGTGTGTCAATTGATGAGGGTGAAAGTCTATGCTTCACCAGCATATTGGTCATTGGTTTAAGGACGCCAAAACAGCAAAAGTGTCCTCCCTTGGCAGCACCCTGGAGAGAATGTCAAATCAGAGCTAACTAAACAATCGGTCCCTAAAGTGGTCCGTAATGTGGACACGTGTTACGCTCCTCCATACAGAAGGGAAACAAACCACAGCAGAGACCTTCAAGTTGTTTTGGTATATTTACCCAGCAGACCTCCCACCCTCCTTATGCACACAAACTACAAACAGATCCAGTGCTTGCTTGGCCCCATCAAAGAGAGATGGCAAAACCTGCTGGACTCCTGCTCTGTGGCTCTCCCACAGCTAAGAGGAGGTGAAATGAGCTCGGGCTTGAGAAGGCAGGGGGACGACAGGAAATGCAGAGGAGGAGTTTGGGACGGCCTACAGCCCCAAAGCAGAAAGAGACGAGAGAGAGAAACAGAAACTGGAAAACTGAGGCGGCATGAGAAGTCTCTTCACTGATTCAAACTGCTACGCCACACATTCTATGAGCTTTTCAACAGGGGAATAAAATAACAGTATGAAAAGCAGGCCAGTACATGCGCTTGGTGTGTGTGTGCGTGCGTGTGTGCGTGGGGGGGTTCAAACAGCAGTAGACCAGCAACAGACTGTTTTGGTTAGAGTAGTGTGCCTCTCTGTAACCACTGCCTCCAGATTTTCATTGTTGCCTGTGGAGCCTGCACCGCCAGCCCTGGGTTGCCCCTCCCCCTACACCTCCCCGCCCTCCCCCGCCTGCCTAGTGCCTGTCGGCTTCCCTCCCCTCCCCCTCACTGCGGCAGCGCAGATGGTAGCTCTGTGACCTCTCTGTTTCTGCCTCCTTGTTTTGATCCTGCAGTCCTGATTGTTCAGGCTAATCCCACACTACCCCGGTCCTTGGCTGAGAGCCAGCACTGTTATTAAGCACACAAAGGCTTTCATTCCAGCTACCGTCATCGCTGCCTCTCTCGCTCTCTGGTTTTGTGCTGCGGCTGCTGACGCCCCGGCCGGCTTCAACATCCACGGCTCTGCCTGGACGTGTCCCTGACCAGGGTCCACGTGGAAAAGCCTTACACCGTAACTCCACCTAGGACTGAGACCTGCCTCTATACCCCATTCCTTCTTACCTCACCCTTCGAAGAACAGAGGCGTGCCTCTCCTCTAATAGCACTGAGAACATCACCTCACAATTGAATGCTGTTGTTTATTTACTAGCATGGGCGATGTGTTTACATTGCCAAAACAAGTGAAAAATAAAAACCAATAACACAAGACAACATCTCTCACTGCACTGAGACCTGCCTTTCATTCACCCTACCTCGCCATGTCAGGTTTTCACCTCCCGGCTCTTAATTACACAGCCATGTAAGAGAGGTTGTTATGTATGTTGTTGGTAACCTGGATGACAGGAACATTCATTATGTGAAGTCAAAGGGCCGAGGCCTGTAACAGCCTCCTCACCCAGGCTAGAAAATGAGATCCAAACCTGAGCATGTAAGAGCAGCATGTTGCCAAGCAACCAACACAAGCCACACTGCAGATGTCCATGTGAGGGGCAGGGATGGCGATGGCAAAACCCTAAGCCGTGCACACCCAAGTACACTGACAATAGCGAGGCGGTTTTCCTGCACTTCAACATGCAACCGATAAAGGGATTCCTACAAAACCAGGTGACATGAAGCACAACGCAGCTCGCCAACAGTGGTGACATATTCACCTCAGAGAGACACACTGAATATCCAACATAACGTTCACGCTGAAGAGCCTTCCACAGCTCCGCACTAAAAACAGCCTTTCAATTCAGCTTAAGTCATGAAACAACGAGAGCGGAGCAGCCCGTCGACATTCAGGACATCAGTCTAAGCACCAGAGTGACAACTCAGGAGTCGGAACCAGACGGGCCCTACAGGTGTGGGGTTATGGCCGATGGCCGGCGTTTTGTTTCAGCCCAACTAGGTGGGCCCTGTCGGGGGAAGGGGTGTTAAGAGTGAGGTGCTCAGCAGCAGGAAGTGATCAGACAGGCAGCAGGAAATGAAATGCACAGGCAGACGTGTCGTAAAGAGGAGGATTTACACGTTTACAACCGCACCACTATTTACAACGACAAAAGGCCCGGTGCAGATTACACAGTCGTACCCAACAGCTGTCACTTGCTGGGACAACCTACCATCTACGGAGGCCTTTCTACACCTAAATCCCACCCCTTTCTAAGCAACTAGGTCTGACTAGTATAGTATAACTAGTATAGTGGTAGAAGTGTCATTACGGCCGTTAAAACAATGTTCACCAATGAGAAGGAACACAAATGAGTCAGGGCAGTTACATTAACATTCCTAACAGCAGGGATAAGGTCCAAGATGGAATCTCATGGAGAGATAGCCAGCCGACTGTACTTTACAATCCATCAGGTGTAATCAATATGAAGAGGGCTCTTCTTTGTGTTGCCGCATTGTAATAAAGCACAAGCCTTGCTATGAAGGCAGCTATGCTGATAGAAACGTGGGCCCCACAGCCACTCACTCATATCAGTCACACTAACAAAGCCCTGAGAGTCACATTATAGGAGTGGATTGGAGAGTTCGGCCATATCTGCACTTTCAGCATCATCATGCCCATCCCAGAATGCATGTGGGCTTGGTTTATAGTTCACATTACAGCACTGATGGATTGCGCCATGGGTCATAGAAACTGAGCAAAAATAACCCTAACTTGCGAATGCTGATGTGGGGGTGGAGTTCCCCTTGGCTATCTGTGACTGCCCTGGTCAGAGTGAGCAGCTATCTGTGACTGCCCTGGTCAGAGTGAGCAGCTATCTGTGACTGCCCTGGTCAGAGTGAGCAGCTATCTGTGACTGCCCTGGTCAGAGTGAGCAGCTATCTGTGACTGCCCTGGTCAGAGTGAGCAGCTATCTGTGACTGCCCTGGTCAGAGTGAGCAG
>JACXGJ010007353.1:20286-30924 GCA_016801105.1 Esox niger | reverse complement strand
CACACACACACACACACACACACACACACACACACACACACACACACACACACACACCTGCTGTGCTCCTCTCTCGTTGCTCAGGGTGCGGAGTTCGTCTGAGTGTGTGGCACAGATCTCATGCAGGGCAGCGAGGTCGCGGGACAGGTCTGTCCTAAAGTGCTCTGTAGCTTCAGGGAGTTCAGGTACATTCTGAAAACGCCACAAACATGGCTGTTAACGTCTTCCGTTGAAATTGGGACAGAACTGTCCAAAGGAAATGACAACGGGTCACCTACCCCCAACTCATCCAGAAACATGATCATCCTGTGTTTGTTATTTTTAATGAAGGGGTTCACTCCCTCCATGTAGGGCTCCTGTATTGACAAGACCAAGACACTTCCTTACTTTCTGACAAATGGACGGAGACGGTGTGAATTTCTCGACTGTAGTAACTGAGGTATGGCGAATGGGAAGACGCTGACTGGGTGCTCATACCTTTGCACCAAACTCCACCAGATTAGCTAGATTCTGGACAGACTTGGCCACCAAAGTGAGGGTTCGGCCCGCCGTTGCGGAAGGAGGGTCTACACAAAAAACAAGAACAAATGAATTCAAGGTCCTGGACCTTCATCACCCACGTTTAACTGTGTACATTTCATGCTGAAGAAATGATACATTTTTGCAGTACCAAATGAAAAGAAGAGTTATATAATCACCAGCAATGATGTTAAACATTCTTGGGTTGAGGATGGCAGGACAGATCAGCCTCAGGAACACAAAGCCACTGGAAATCAAAAAGGAATTGGGTCGATAAGACAAATTTGATTTGGTGCAGGAACATTACAGTGAAATGTTGCCAACACAGGTTCACTTATGACAACAGGAACCATTGTAATGATTCAGGGGGCAAAGCAGATATCTAGTTAGTTACCTGACAACTCTGGTTCTCATAGTGGTGTTGGTGGGCCATTTCTGCTGCACTGACTTCTGCAGACAGCCATAGATATACCTTAGAGTTCTGGAGAGGCACAAGGGAGACAGCGAATGTATACAAAATAACTGTTCTATGGACCTAATGTGTTCAGTTCAAATGTTGGTTTGTCTTATTGCACAAAACATGGCATTTACTATAGCAGAATGTCCGGACCTACATGGTCCAAACTACACAGGTGCCTACTTATTGGCAATGTATATTTAACCGGCAGAAAATGAATGGCGGTGGTCTACAAACCCGATGATAGCTTTCCCTGACCCTCAGCATGAACTAACTCACCAGAAGTATACCTAACCTTAACCTGACGCTTGTTCCTAAACTTAACCGTTACTCATTTCAAGCCCTCCATTTTCTTTCTTTCTGCCGGTCGAATATACACCTCCTTACTTATTAGGGTTGGGCTGATGAACGATGTCATCGGGTGTTGGTAATGACTGACAGCCATTGTCGATCGGGGCGTCATCGTTGATGACTGATGATGGCCTATTCACACTTGACAAAGCAGAACAGTACAGACACAGTGACATTGTTTTTCAAATTCTAATCAATTAACTGGGATTAATTCGTCGTTCTGTTAGTCCAAATCAACGAGCCCCCGACCGGCGATATGACAAAAGTACATACATCGCCCAACCCTATTATATCATAGAATGGTTCCCGTGTTAGTTGGTTGGTATGTGCTCTGTAGTGTGCGTGCGTGCTTACGGGGGCAGGATTTCAGCAGCCATGAAGATCTTCTCCACCAGCTCAGACAAGATATTGAGGAGGTGAGCCAAGTTCAGATTCACATCCTCATTCTTCTCCAGTTTGGAGGGGTTCAGCTAGTGAACAGCATCCAAAGACAGGAGCGAGAGAGGGGGGGGCAGAGACACCACTCAGATATGTGTGCTTGGGAACTGTATAATGGACTACACAAGACATCTTACGGAGTAGGATTCACTGCTGAAAATAACTGTACAAGGTTACGTTCAATGCCACAACGCGTGTAATACCCACTGTTCCACTGGCTTGCTGTTTGATCAGCAGACTCACAATGTCTGCGTCAGGGATGAACCTGAGTGATCTTGACAATGTTTTGTCGTCTGGGTAAGCCAAAATACTGATTGTACAACTGCCACACACTCCATTCCACCCGAGGGATAATGTGAAGAAAGAGCTGGGCCTCATCTCTGGAAATATTTGTGACTGAGGTTCCTTGGCAGACGCTACATCAAACTGTTGAAGTCCCAGACACAGCAGGCGCCTCCAGGGCCCCCCGGCATGCGGTCTGTGCATACCTCACACGACTGCTTGCTCTCCATGATCTTGAGGATGGTGTCTTTGAGGGCGTGGTGGACGAAGGGGGTGGCTGTGGCCTTCATGTACTGCTCCATCAGGGTGCTGGCGAGTGTGGTCGCTCGGAACAGAGTCGTCGCCTCGTCTGAGGGAACCCACAGAGAGAGAGAGAGAGAGCGAGATCAACCGACCGTGTGTGTGTGTGTGTGTGTGTGTGTGTGTGTGTGTGTGTGTGTGTGTGTAGTTTAAATCACAACCGAAACAATCTGCCTCAAGCTGCGGAGATCCTTTAGCGTGTTTCAGCCATCTGAAACATACGTCTTCTTTGTCGCCGGGGCAATGATATTGCGGTGACATCAAACCTTGACCCAAAAAGGCGAGTGTCTTACCTTCCATGTTGATCTCTCGGTCGTTGAGCGTCCTGAGTAGGGGCGCCTCGGCCTTCTCGTGTCTGAAGATGCGCAGGAGGATGCTGGCGAGCAGAGTGCGGTCCTGCCCGCAGACATGGGCCAGGGCATAGATCACATGGAACTCCTTCAGCAGGATCAGCTGTGGGACAGTGGTCGTGTTCACATCTTACTGGCCGGGACACATGCCCTGCAGGTCCCACACAACACAGTGTGTTCTGCTAATCCACACTCTAGTCTATGAGGGTGTGTTTGTAACCTTCGTATCACATGGTAATGATGACGTAGGGTTCAAATCTGCGAAACATGGTCGAGTCACTAGTCTCAGGTTTCGCAATGGTGTCCCGTGCTCAAGTTGATAAAATTAGGTCAATAACAACTTTAAATCATTTAAAAACAAAGTGAAACAGAAAGAGGTATCTTGTCCCTAAAAAGTATTTTTTCTTTTTAGTTGCAAAATGTTGTGTGAAACAGAATGAAACAATGAGAGACCTGCTGCTAAAAAGCTTGTTTGGTGGAAAGAATACAGCAAAAGCCCCAATTGTTACATTATTGAAAACGTTGCAGCCTAAATATTTTACTTCTGTGCATTTGGTCAACACGTTACGTAAAACGTATCCTTCCAGCGCATGACAAATGAAAAATGTGAAGCGCTATAATCTAGCTGTTTTTACCTAGCAATTGGATGGAGTGGGGAAAGTGTGAGGATTGAGCAAAACTTCAGTAGGGGAGACCTAAAAATAGTTGGACTGTCCTACCTTTAGAATCCAGGTAAATGTTTTTGTAGCAGCTTTTCCCCCTGTTTCCTAACTAGGTGAAATATATCTAAATTGAAGGCTGGCAAATGGTCATCACCGGGGAAGCAGGGGAGTCGCCTGGACAATATGTATGACCGAGGACAAGCTGTTAGACCACAATCCACCGTAAAAAAGGTCCAACCACCAACCGTACGAAAGGCAAGTCTGAGTCCAAATCTCAGTCCCCAATGGTCCCAGTCACACCATAGTTCATGGAAATGGGGACTAGTGTTGGCCTGCAGCACTAAACATGTCTACACCTTTCCATCTAGACAGCTCATTTAACCAACACAGTTGAATGTAGGTTGCTGCTGGAGTACAGTATGAACATTTATAACCAGCTAGGTTTTAAGCAGGTCCTATTACCAAGTCTGGCTTATGGGCGTGCCGGGGAACGACAAGGCACTGGATTGACACACCACCTTAGCGGTCTCTACTGGAACTTAACGGGGGGAGACAGCTGTGGGTGGGACTATTTCTTGTCAGCTTGGCCCGACGCGAAGGCTTCGTCTCACTCCCCAGTGTCTACGCTGCTACTGTTTAGGGGGGCGGGGTTGTGGTGGGGTGTGGTCGGGGGCGGGGCTCACCTCTTTGAACTCGTTGTACTCCTCCTCTGGCATGATCTTCTCCATGGAGTAGCGGGCTCTGACCCTCAGGGAGCCTGGTTCGATGCCCTTCAGAGGCACGTGGGAGCTCAGCGGGAACCACTCGTCTATCATCTGGCCCTTCTGAAGACGGCTCAGCTGGCATCGCATGAACACTGGAAGGAGACGGACGGGACATTCAGTGAAACTCAGGCCGGCTGTGGCAGGAGGAGAGTTTCCGTCGCGTCAACTTGCGTTATTAAAATCGTGATGAGGTCGAGAAAGCCAGAAAGGAAACTCACGAATGTCACTTTCTTTGCTCTTCTTTGTCTTGTTGCTCAGGCTGATTTCAAACCTGTTGGTTTCACTCGACAAGTCACTAAGGGGGACCAGAAGCAGAAGACGTATCATTGTGGGTAACCCAAAAACGACTCAGCAGCTGGTCTTCATCAGTGCAACGCTACGGACAAACGTTCACTAGGTACAGCATGGACTAATGGGATGGATTATGTTACAAAATGGTCGTTCGAACCCTCAATGCTACTTTAACAAGATGGAACGGCTAAGGACAAAATCCCAAGTAATGCTTTTAAATGGAGTTGAAACGGTGACTGACTCAAAGATGAACTCCTCGGTGAAGACTGGGTTCTGGCCCTCCCGGGGGTGGGTCTTGGCCACCTGGACACTGTTCAGGTAGATGTTGCAATAGGGGTTAGTGAAGTGTTTCACCGGCAACTTATGGGCCTCCTCCACATACAGGACCAGGCTGCTCACCTGACGGAACACACCAGGAAAACCGTCAGTCGGAAAGCCAGCCTGCCAGTGGTTCTGATGCCTCAGCAGGCTGGATGCAAGATGCATGGGTCGCCATTATAATGCATACATAATAAATGTGTTACACTGCATGTGTTCATTGCAATGCATTTTGGACACTGGAATCTGCTAATTAAAATAGTACTTTTGGGGTAAGAAAAAGTATGCTTTTTTTGCCATATAAAACAAGGGAAATCTGCCTGGGTACTGTTTAGAAACAGTTAGACAATTAGGAAAACATACATGCTCTGCATATATTTCTGGCAAATAATTTACTTAAAGGACAATATAAATCTGTGGCTTTAATAGAGTGTCTTGGCACCTGTCTCAGCCTCTTGTTGGCAGTTGGCTGAGTAGGTTTCCTAAGGTTACTGCAGAACGTCTGCAGACATTTCAT
This sequence comes from Esox niger, assembly GCA_016801105.1. Taxonomy (NCBI): domain Eukaryota; kingdom Metazoa; phylum Chordata; class Actinopteri; order Esociformes; family Esocidae; genus Esox; species Esox niger. Next base: position 25,675 of record JACXGJ010007353.1, on the reverse strand, counting down.
CCAATCCTAGGGAGAGGAAAGAACAGCACAAAGACTAAAGGAAGGTGTGGTTGGGACATAACCCGGTCAGTCATCACAGACAGACAGTAATCAGTACAAACCTGTGCCTGTTCAGGGGTCTCGCCAGCGAAGTAGAATATGTACTGTTCCTCACTAAAGTGCTGAACCACAACCTGGAAACAGTTTGGCCTGCAAACCGGAAAAGGACAAGCCGGGTATTACTGAACAGGCATGTGCCAGGTTCAACCCTATGTACTCCTATCAAACTCCGACTTGAATAAGAACTCGGATCATGTTCTACGACAGTGAAGAGTTCTGTGTTAGGATCAGTTAGAAGGGGTGAAGTGTCTAACCTGCCAAACAGACTGTCATGCACACCGTACACAGAGCATACACTCAGGTCAATCAGGCCTTTGGGTTTGGTGGCTCTCTTCTCACTCTCAAAGTAGATCAGCTGGGCATCGTTCCCCTCTAAGATGAAGTAGAGGTTCTTCCACCGCTTTCCTTTACCTGGAGGCGAGGAAAGATCAGGACATTTCCCACAATCCCCTACCTCCAGCCTGCGCTCATTTCCTCCCTCTTAAATGTAAATGGGAGTTCACATCATACATTTTTCACCAGGCCTTCCCACGAAATTGTGCGTGAGGTTGTAGATACTGGTAACCTTGACAGCAGATGTGGAAATGGGCTAAGAACCAGATTACATTTGCAGACATTTATAGTTCCACTCTCCGGTGACGCAAATCATTTGAGCGTGAAAATATACAGGTACCTTTGTTGAATAGGAGGTAGCCTTTCTTGACAATGTTTTTGTAGAACGCGTCTTTTGTTTTTCGTCTGATAGTGTTATAAATCTCCTTTCCGTCCACCAAGTCCGAAAGCACTTGCTCCTGGTGCTGAAATTAATGCACAGGGATGCAGTCATCATCATCATTGACAACAACAGTCACACGCAGAGTCTTCTGTAACACACAGTGAGGTCCACCAGGGTGCCAACTGGACTCTACCTTACCTGCACTGAAACAGCATCTTTCAGGTTGTACCCTTCCACGATCTGCTCTTTCTTGTAATGGTCAATAATGTCATCAACACTGCCAGGAAAGAGAAGAGACCCAAAACACTGGTTATTCTTATGAACCAGAGCTTACAAACTCCAACCACAATAACTATCAATTGCGATGCACAGTAGCGAAACTGTACTTCTACTAAACACGTGGAATACCATACCTGTTGTAGTACCTCCCCCCCATCATGTACTGGTTGTTGGGGGTGGGGCATATCTTAAACCTTTGGATGTTCTCATTGGTGCGAAAAAACAGGGAGTAATCCCCAGGTGTGTTGTCGGACGGCCGGACCAGGAAGCTGCACACTTGACCAACTGAACGATGGACAGAAAGAAATCATGTTGCTGTTGTTAACTCCCCATCAGCACTGGAGCCTTCATTAACTAACATCACCAGCAACCACGCTCTTTTGTGTTGGTGACACAATGACATGGGATCATATCCCAGTTGTGGTTACACAGTGAGGTGGCGGTAGTATCTGGAGAAAGGGCTACCTGTCATCAGCAGGTTGTAGGCCTCCTGTTTGCTGATCTTGCCGTGATACCAGCTAAAGGCAGGACATGGACAGAGAGGGACAGAGAAATATTTCAAGGGTTTGTCATATATTTTATTCTATTGACTTGCCATGTATATTGTATTTTATTCCACTGACATGTCATTCATCCATTCATATTATAGCTGTCCCTGACAAAATGACATGAACATCAATAGCCTTCACTTGTTGCCAATTCTCAAGGTATAGAGCGTCAGGGTATAGAGCGTCAGGGTATAGAGCGTCAGGGTATAGAGCGTCAGGGTATAGAGCGTCAGGGTATAGAGCGTCAGGGTATAGAGCGTCAGGGTATAGAGCGTCAGGGTATAGAGCGTCAGGGTGCTCTGGGTTGTATGAAAATAGGCCTTCGGGTCAGAGGTGAAAGGGGCAAATGTCAATGCCCAGTTAATGGAGTTGTGTTTTCCACCTGGCCGGTGTTCAGGGCGGTGCATTGGGAGGGTGTGAGTTCAGCAGACAGTGGAGATGACTATATCACTGTCAGCCATGTGCACAAGGCAACGTTCCCCGCATTCCAAAAGACACATTTGGATCTACGCACCACAAGGAACTTTACCAATTTGTGAATGCTCTGCAAAAAATAACTGTTGTCGAATGGAATTATTTTTTTACATTCAGGAATTTGGCAAACTAAACACACGTACACGGCTCCAAAAGCATTTTTTCCTTAGAAATGTCCTTTCTTAGTGATTTGCTGAGGCGCACAGATTAAAGCGAAGCTACTAATGATGTGAATTATGTTCGTTGTAACATATAATTTGTCTAAAGGATGAGCTAAACAGGGGGCACAGGCATAGAAGCACGGACATGATGAAGCTCAAACGAAAGGCTGTCAAACAAATATGAACTAAACTGTCATTTTTAGGAACTAAGTCATACAGTTAATCTTCTGTGCGGCAGTTAGTTGAGTAACATGTTGGGAAAAATTGTTACTGACATGATTATTGCCCAAAGTTTACCTGCAGATACCACCAAGGAGAAAGAAATCGCCACAACTTACACTTTGCCCTCGTGAGGATCCTCCTCCCTCCCCTGAAAACCAGACAGAACGACGTCAGTTAAATGAGATGGAATGCCAAACACAAAACATCTCAAGACGGCTCCCACCAACTAATAACTCGGGGGTGGAAAGACAAAAGGCATTCAATACATCTTCAGATTGTACTTAAGTCATTTGGAAAGTTCTGCGTAATTTAACTTTCCCTTGGAAAACGTGAAGCGTGTTGTGTAGCTTAAGGGGGAAATGAAAAGTATGCATAATGTAAAATCTGTGCCATAGAGTGTATAGACTCTCAGTAGACACTGTGCGAGGAGCTATCTGAAACACAAGCCGTGTGAACTGTGTCTTGTAGGGGCTCATCCTGACCCTCTGGAATGTAGACAGGGCGTCTTCTACTCACCACCTCCTCCACCAGGTCCTCCACAATGAGGCCCTGCTCCTCAGTCCTCACGTTGGTCACCCACATCCAGCCGTCATCCAGCTCATTGTGAACAATAAACATGTCCCCTTTCAGGAAGCTGATGGATAGAGATTAAGTGGCTAAACGTTTTTGGGGTATACAAACAAATTACCCGTGTGCCCAAATCTCCTGTTACACCAAGTTCATCTAGAATGCAAATAACATAATGCAAAAAAACATACTTTTGTTATTTTTTTTATCATGTTTGGTTATTCAAGCATCGGTGACTTTAGTGGCTTTCTGGCTTGTTGTGGAGAAGCAGTGGTCTCTGGATGTAGTGCTACCCAGTCACCACAAGGTGTCCTGCGTAAGCTGCCAAACACCATTGTTAGACTAACTGTGTTTTCTCCTGCCAGTTACGTCTCATCTGCTCCTCAGCTCTGACATGGTGAACAAGAGTCTGGTTCATCTGCTAGTCTACTGGGCTTTGGGACATGGGAGGGAAAGGTGTGTTTCTGTTCTATTCAGGTCATGTGTCCGCTTCCAAACGGGCTTCCACATTTGTCTAGATTGACATTTCTTGTAGAGCTCACCTGATCTCATCAGTCTCCGGCACTTTGGTGTATGGAAGAATGGCTCTCACTCTCCTCCGGTCCTCAACAGGCTACACACACAAAGACACACACACTATGACAATGAACTGCAGTAAATGTTCCCAATAAAATCCTCATATCTTTAAACCCCTCAGCGTTTCAAATTAATGTATTCCAGTAGATGCCCTCCAGGACAGCCCTCATTAGTATTTCGCCTGGCTTCTCTCAGGGGAGTGGTAATGAAATATGTCCTGGGGTCTATGAAAAGTTGGGACATTTCTCACAGGTATTCTAAGCATGTGGCTGAGAAAGTCTAACCTCCAGTTCTGCTGGTGAGCAGCAAAGTCTTACCTCAGGGGGAGCCACGGGCGACAGGAGCTTTTCACCTTTCAGCAAACAAGACACATAGCTGTAATAACCAATGAGGTCCGACAGGGACGAGAAGCGCCGCCCACCAATGTAATAGTCTCCACACATGGCGATTATCCTGTCAACAAGCACAGACCCAAAAGAACACAAAGAGTTAAGCGCAACGTGCATCATACACAGAACATTTTAAATGAAGAATGAAAGTAAAAACAGGCCTGAACTATATTCACAATGTGAACAAATCAATCAGCAGACTAAATGACAAGGCACTTAATGAGAGTAGACCAAGCAGCACAATGCTCGCGTTAGGGCATCATGACTCATCAGATTAATGTCTTGGGGTGAAACTGCACCAGTAACGATGACACTGACATGATTTAAGTATTGGCAAGCTGGCTAGGAGTAGGGAGCCCGGAAAAGTCCTTCAATCTCAGTCTAACTGTTGAGCAAATCTCAGCCTGACTGGGCTACGGGACTGCAGACCATCCAAGGACATCTTCCAATGCTGACATGACATGTTTGACCATGCCTTCCTAATGTCATTCTACAAGCGCTTTTAGCGTCGATGCTCTCTGTCCTGTCTCTGCAAAGCAATGCTAGTGAATGAGATCATGTAATCCTTTCCCTGTATGCTAATCCACTGCCCATTGAAGTGCTTGGCGTTGATGAGATCTAGGAGGGATGGATGGATGTCACGATCGTAGCCGAGGCCATATTGATGAGTGTATCGAGAACCATGAATAGTATCTGAAACCCCGGAACGTCTGGGGTATGGACCCAATACAGCGTGGACAAAACAGCTTTTTGTGTGGATATATGCTTGTTTAGTCCAAAATCGACTCTGTGAAAAGGCACATTTAGTTACTACAGGATTCTTGACTCACAGGGTAGATGTAACCATCTTTTCACAGCAGAGTGAATGGGCAGTGTTATTATTGGATGTCTGATGTAGATTTGACAGAAAAGGTAAGGGGGCGCAGGCAGAGTAGAGGTTATGTGCTGGCGGCTGGTAATCAGATAGAGGCATTGCTGCCAGTCCATCTCCTCCATTCACATCAGGTCCACCCACGCACCCCTCTGATAAAGACAAGCCTCTGCCCTCTGCCCACACACATCCCCCAAACATCCCAGAAAGTGAGCATGTTTGTTGTCTTCAACTTTTTCATTAGCCCGCTATCTGTTCCGCTGCTGTCCACTGGCCTTTGGAGACTAATAACCTGGTCCGGAGACGTGCTAACCTGGTCCGGAGACGTGCTAACCTGGTCCGGAGACGTGCTAACCTGGTCCGGAGACGTGCTAACCTGGTCCGGAGACGTGCTAACCTGGTCCGGAGACGTGCTAACCTGGTCCGGAGACGTGCTAACCTGGTCCGGAGACGTGCTAACCTGGTCCGGAGACGTGCTAACCTGGTCC
>JACXGJ010007353.1:0-20186 GCA_016801105.1 Esox niger | reverse complement strand
GAGGTTTTTGTGCGGTTGTCTTTATGCCCACAGTTAGGTAGCAGACAAAGTTAAGTCTTCACATTAGAGGCAGGGAACCAGATTCTGTAGGATTTATTTGGTTGAATAAAAGCAGGATGCATCAGCTGCAAAACAAGCCCAGGGCTGCCTAGACCAGCTTTAATAATCTAGTCCAGATAAAGCTTTTTAGCACGGGCTTGCTCAGCTCCATTCCTGGAGAGTTCTCATGAAACCATTCAAACGTATACCTGGCCAGGAACAGGTTTGGGCGGCCTTGTAACGCAGGTCATTATCATAAATAAACTCAGCGTTAATGTGCGCAGGGAGAGTGAAAGCCCTGACTGACCTGAAGTGGTTGACCACGCTGGTCATGCTGAGGAAGGATAGGACGAAGGAGCCGGGCCTCCGGTCGCTCTCTCGGATCAGGTAGCTGCCAGGCGTCCTGGCCTGCCGCAGACGCTCCTCGGCAATGGTCCGGTCCAGCTTCCCATGGTACCACCTGAAACGCACCAGGACAAAGAATATGGTCAGCATCGTCTGTCTAGGCCGACATTTAACATCATGTTAGACTACGCATATTCAGACAGACGGCTGTGTTTTTAAGGGGCGCGTTTGCCCTTCGGGGAGACATGGTTAATGAGACGCCGTCTCAAGGACGGGACTGATGGAGGGTGGGGCTCCAACACAGTCAGCCTTTATGTCGTTGTTACAGCGGGACATTATCTGACGTGGAAGCACCAATCATAACGTTGTTCATGTCATAAACACTAGGGGTTATTAAATCACAGAAATTATGGACGTATGTGCAGGAGTGTCTTCAATGTAAAACATTTTTATGAATAAATACACTTTTTTGTGACTAAGTAAACAAATTGGCTTGACGTGTCAGTCAAAATTAGCAATACATTTTGTTTTGGGGTGATGGGAATGCAGAGACAGTAGGCTTGATCTTGGACTTGATACAACACCCTTGAGTCTTACACAGTGCTAGAATAAATAGACAATCATTCGAGCCAGAACAAGTAGGCACCACAAATTGTGCCGATTTATGCTAACGCCGCTGAGTTTGATGAAGTTTGCGTTTGGTACATTTTCAAGACAACTGCGAGTGTAAACACTTGCGTCTACAAAAAAGAATGGCCCAGCAAGAAGCTGCACGTCTCAGATTGTACTCATCAGTCAACTGCTGGGCAGAAATGCTGTGTGCTGTTAAACCACCTCATAACAGTCCCTTCCATATATCCTGTGGAATGAGCAGGGAGGGTTGACTTCAGAGCGTCTGTGTCGTTGACGCGTCTGAAGCGTTGTTTTACTGACCATACAGACAAAGTGCTTCATGCCTCTTCCCCTGTGAAAGGCACATCTGGTTGTAAACATGGTTGTATCTGTATCTTTGTGTGATGTCCAGTGAATCCAGAATATGTCATTCACCTGAGAACCATCAGAACAGGCGGGTCTGATCAAGCTGAGTGATATGAAGCAGCCTCTGCCCCCAGAAACAAACAGATGATGGGTTCATGTCCTTAGCTGCACACCTTTACAAATCAGCCTTGTCACTACCCAAACATATATAAGAAAAGAATAAACGTGTTCATTTTTCGCTGCAGATTTCACCAGACACACAACATTTAATTAAAATTAATTTGCTAACCATTTCATGTTGCTCTAGAAACAGTTTTTTTGGTCAACTCATTCCTGAGTTTTTAATGAATCATTAGGAGTAAGGAGATATGCACACTACTTTGTCACTGAAAACAGATGATTTGTCGAATGAATTAGAAAAGACTGAGGTCATCTTTACCACTGAATGAATTAAAAACAATGTTAAAAATAAAGCAGCTATTTTTTTATCCCATCAAGGTGAGCCATAGTTCCATAAAAGGTGCATCAGTCTATTTAGAGCACAGTCCCGCTAGGCACAAGAAGAGTGGAACGGAGCGTAAAGGCTCAGAGAGTTTGATGCTTCCCCCACACCATTAAAACCAGTCTGCATTTTGAATGAAGCAGAAGCTTTTCAAACACCGGAAAACCTTTCAGCCGGTTCCTGACTTAAGGCCCCCACCAGATTGTGTGGGGTGGTGGAGGGGGGGGGGGGGTTAACACGCTGGCCTGGATTCAGTGAGACGAATGAGGCGCTGCACTCGCTCTTTCCCACACCAGACTTTAAGGGCTCCCATCTGACTTAGAGAGGCAGGAGTCTTCTGTAAGAGCGATGACGTCTGGCGTGGAGGCGTGCTTGCTGTGAAGTCGGAAAGAGGCCAGCTGAGCTCTTAGGCTGGGGACAGGGGCCCTTGTGATGGAGAGAGCACTGACAGGCGAAGTGTGTGACGGGGAGAAGCGCTCAACATTACGGCCTACGACCGAACAAACGGTTGAACGCAGCGAGTGATGCTCCGGTCCCGACTCTGACCCGTCTTCGGGAGGCTGAAAGGTCAATCGCTGTCTGAGGTGTGCCATGAGGTTCAAGATCACATTCAAAACTTGGAAAATGAAAAAGGCAGGCCTCAAACAGCCACAGCAGTGCTGAACGGGAAAGCAGACACCTAAGCATGGCATCGCTGGGTGGGGCAGCGGCGGAGGGCCGCGGTTGATCGGGGCCTCTACTCTCACTTTCTCAGTATTCACCCACATCCGTCAGCCTGGGCAAAGGCAGGGACTGACTGCTGTACCGGAGGGGCCCTCGCATACGCAACAGGTCTGCCTGCACCAAAAACGGATTGCTGCTGAACAGGAGTAACTGAGATGCTCCAAACTGCTGTTAGAGAAAAGGGGAATGAGAATTCACTGTGCTGTCAGTCAGAGAGGATCCCTTCTGCCTCGACTGAAGATGTATTTCGCATTAAATGTGATTGTCTAACTGAGAGTGTGGTTTGGCTGCATCTGTGGTCCAGGGGTATCGTGTAGGAGACGGGGCTTCAGTACCCATCGTTACCCTGAGCCTACACAGTGCTCTGTCGAATTGGGCATCATTATAAAACCTACTAGTAAAACTGGGGTCCAAGCACAGCTCTAAAATGTCCCCAGTAAACTTGGTTGACAAAAGAGTGGAAATGCTGAGGCAGTTGACAGCTGAGCTGTAGGTCCCCCGTCCTGCTGTGGTTGAGACAGATGTCCAGGTGTAGGTCCCCCGTCCTGCTGTGGTTGAGACAGATGTCCAGGTGTAGGTCCCCCGTCCTGCTGTGGTTGAGACAGATGTCCAGGTGTAGGTCCCCCGTCCTGCTGTGGTTGAGACAGATGTCCAGGTGTAGGTCCCCCGTCCTGCTTTGGTTGAGACAGATGTCCAGGTGTAGGTCCCCCGGCCTGCTGTGTGTCTCACTTCTCGGGCTTCAGCAACAGTGTCTCACTTCTCGGGCTTCAGCAACAGTGTCTCACTTCTCGGGCTTCAGCAACAGTGTCTCACTTTCGCACTGCCTCACTCGAATGTTCCTGCTGCTAAGTCTGCCAACTAGGAATGATCTGCAGACTGAAGCCCCGGGGCATTTCTTTGCTAATATGAACATTAGTGGAACAAGAGTATGACTGTAGTGTACAAGAAGATTAATCTGTGTATGGTCACGTTTCAGTATTATAGTAGAAAAGCAGAGTAAAAACACTGTCACGGCAAAATGCTCAAGAAAACAGCAGCTGCTTTTGGAACAATTTGCTTTGGGTTGGAGATTTGAGCAGAGGGATGTGTAGATATATGTATTTCTGGTTTAACTAAGCAAAGTCCATTGATATTATTCAGTTTTACTCTAACATGATAGCAACTGGTTCGGCATAAGTCTCCGGGTTTAGTAAAAGAGTGTGTTAACACAGCTTTAGAATTTAGTGCAACCATCGGGTCAAAGGTCAAAATGCCCCAATCACTCGGAAACAAGTGAGTGAAGATCGAGTGAACATTATTAGTTTTAAACAACGCAGCCCTCAGCTGACATACGCGGTTATTTCGTAATGTGCACGTTAGCCCGCTTTGGGGAATGGTTGGAAGGGCAAAGGCGTTGTGATAAACCCATGACGGAGGAAATGGGACGCGCTGGTTCTTTCAGCCCGAGGAATGCCTCGTCGTGTCGGTGCATGACCCAAGCACAGCACGGGGACTCGCGGCTCTGCATTCCTATTACCCCTCAGTCAAGCACTACTGTGTGGCAAGATAAGGCCGCTCCGTGTCCTACCTGCTGATCAGTGTGCACTACAAAAAAACAACCAACAACTGGTTGCACAAACACTATTGTCCCATCAGGCTAGTTAAAAAGTAACATAGTAGAAAAGCAAGTGTCCACCTACACAGGCAGAACAGGTATTCCCCTATCAGCCATCCTGACCTCACTCTCACAAGACGAAGTAGTACAGTAAGTCACCTCCAACAGACTCGTTTGACATCATGTCAAATGGCTGGGTCTCCATCACGGCACGTAACATGCAAAAAAAATCTCACACAGTGGAAAACGCCACTCATTTGCGTGAGCTGATACAGAGAGGAAGTGAGTGGGGTGTATGTACAGTGCCGAGGGCTGGATGTGAGGCGCTTGAAACTGACAGAGCTTCCTGCCGAGAGACTTTAAGATGGTGGGACGTCTTAGTGGCTTCTATGAACTAATCGGTACAGGGAAAAACAGAAAGACATCGTGACATATGGGGTTATGGTTTTTGACACCAATTGTTTCCGTTTTGACAGCATGGCAATATTAGGTGTACTAGTTGACTTCAGCTGAAGAACAACTCTCTAATATGTTACCTTGATAGATTGTTCTCCATCATACTGAATAAGGAGCCTGAAGAGTCTTATTTCCTTGACTGATTAAAACATATTGCAATTTTTGGTTTATTCATCAGCAGACAAATGAATAAGATTCTGGGAACATCAAATTGCAATGAAATCACATTACTGAATTGCAAAAGAGAATTGGGATCACTGCAAAACACTGAACTCTTTGGTCCTCATCATCCCACTGCATGTGACAAATTGGTTGAAAGATAATTAGTATGTACACAAGCAGTGCTTGAATATTATTACATGAATCCAACTGGGTTCACCTATAAGACAGTGCATGCTGGTGTCTTCAGGGGCACTATGAAAATACCTGCAATTTACTATTTCAGTAGTCTATGTAGAGGGAGTACAGCATATTGCCCATGATTCCTGGGGTGCCAACATTTACAGTAAAACATATCCCTTTTCAAATAATTGTGTGTTTCATTTCAAATGACGATATGTGGAACAGTGTGGACGGTTTCTGCCACAGGAGAGACTACAGACTGACAACATTCTCCTTTTCTTATAAATGTATGATGGCAAGCTCATAAATCTACCTCCATCAGGACATGAGATGGTATCGAAGCGCATGTAGCTTCTATCACCCTTTCTGCAACCTGGTATTCTCAACTCCTCCATTCACTTCACCCATTTCCACTCCAGTCAGTTTTAAATTATATAGCTTGTAAATGGTTTAAACGTGTGAAAATGGCAATTGTCACCTTCCGATGTAACGTGGGACACTTGTCTGGCCAAAAAACCTGCGGCTACTGATGTCTAAAGACGACGCCTCGCTCAATGTGTTATTGGAGTGGACTGACTGGCCACGTAGGCCGTCCATCAGTCCTCACAGCTCCTACTTCCATTGCTGCCAATGGGGATCCGAATAGACCAACGAATTACCAGAATTGTTGTGAGGCAACTAAATACATCTACTCAGTGGCACCAAAAAAGGTCTCATGTTAAAGAGTTTCACATTGCTAGTGTGTACAGAAGATTTTCCATATTATGTTTCCGTATAATGTTAACGTTATTTCCATTCAAATGAAATAGCAAAACTATGTCCTTGGAGCTGTCCCTCCCTCCCTCCCTTTAGGACATGTAAAAAACCTACATACTTACAAGAGCTCTTCATTCTGCCACCTTTGGCCTTCTGGCCATTCACACTGTACAACCGAACATGGCTACGGACTGAGGCTGTCAAGATTTAAGCAGGTTAACGTTTAACCATAACGACATCCTTAAAGCAAAAAAAAATTTGAATAGCACAGTTGCCACAAAATGACCACTAACAGGTCCAGATAATGAATAAGACAATAAAATATGAAAAGCTGGAATGTTAGTTGGCGAAAACAACTAGCTGGAGCTGCAACGCAGGAGAGGCAATGTATTGTGTGTGTCTGAGTGATGAGGGGAGCAGGGAAAAGGAGAGAGTTGCCTGGTATACAAACCTTTTTGACTGCATCGATCTATCAAAAACAGAAGCTAATTAAGCTCGATAGCCATTTAACACCATAACGAGTGTGCCTTACACCCCTCAAACGCCATTCAGATAATTAAACAGCAAGGCTAGCTGTTTGGTGCTGTAACATTTCTCAACATTTACTTACATTTTACTTTCATCTGAAGCCTCGGTTTGATTCTACTGTAACTGGTTGACAACAACAAGCTGCACATGCTAATTTATGTTGAGGAAACCAACAAATATATGTTTAAATGTTGGGAAATAATCCATTGGTCCCATCCTAACAGCATCGAGTAACAACTCAAATATATAAGCTCCTGAATTTCAAAAGGCTAGACTACTCACTGAAAACAATGTGATTTCTCTAGAGAGGGACGTACACTATAGCATGATATGTAATTGAAAACAGGAAGGAAGAGGTTCCTAAATAATTTAGAGAGACTTACAGTTGCCAGTCCCTCTGAAATGAAATAGATAGAAAGACAAGCCAAACAGGTTTTTATCCCAAGTGGTGTTTCCCCTTTGGCTGGGCTCCTACTGAGAGGAATCCAGAATGCATCTGGATTGTGATAGCATTTAGGACATAGCCTCACTGGCGAGGAAGACTGGCGAAGAGGGGAGGCGGGACGGAGGGTGAAAAAAGGGACAGAGAACTCATCATTTGCAATGGCTACACCTCTGGGGTTGAGGGGAGAGACGGAGCTCTGTCGGTGCTTGATTTAGGATTGAATCTTTCTCCATCCTGCTCTCTAGGTCTCCCTTGTGCATTTCCCTCTCGCGTTCTACTCGGATGCCCTCATGATGGATGCCGCTATGCTAAAACATCTCAGCCAACGTCCAGTCACTCCTCATCAGTGTCAACAAGTAATGAAACTGCACTACTTTACATTAGCGTTGCGCCTCGGCGGAGCTGGCAGCTGTCATCTAGGGGAAACAGATCCCATCATGCTTCTGCCTCCATGGAGGGGACCATCCTTTATCATTTGCGCGAAAAATGTCTAGCAAACCAAATTACTTTATATGGAACTTCATCAATCAAATCAATAAACATTTTCCTCGGCAATCATAAATTTGAGTCTTACGAGTTTGTTTTTCCTTTTTCCTTCCCTAAACTATAATTACCTAAAGCTTGACATGATATTCTACAAAAACCCCTTGAGGTGTAACAGCAGGACAAATCCCCAGGAGACACATCAGAAACCACAACACTTGTTAAGTGTAAAGTCGACACTCCCCCGTTAAAAACAGTCAAACAAAAACTGAAAATAAATCATAGCATTAACTCACCCAAACACTGCGTCAAACAAAAGCAATGCTTTAAGTAAAGACCTTTAAAGTGAAGAACGCTAGGACCATTTTCAAGAACCCAACACTGTCTGGCAGTGATGAACAACAGACTTCTCCACCTCCGTCTCACCAGCCTGTCGAGTAAATGCAGACAGCAAGGAGTGCTGCCTGGCTAGGTGCCCCACTTACGCAGAGTGTGCTCTCTGCTGCATCTTCTCGTCTGTCCTGCTCTCTTACAAGGTGTGTCCGCTCAACCAGTGCCGTTGGTTCTGCCGCCAGGGAGAACGTTGAGTCGGAGTGACTCGGGACTGTGTGCTACGGCGCGTAAGGCAGAGCGAACACAACTCCAAATCTGTCTGTGCCATGAAGCTGTGAACCTGCTGTCCCGATATATCCATCGCCACACGCTAGGGTCAGTGAGCATCCAGCAAAGGTGAACGAGAGCCACTGTACAAGACCTCTACATATGCTCAGAGTTTTGCTAAGTGATGTGAAAAATATTCTTGTCCAGTTATGTTATTCACCAGACGTTCTTGGGGAAAGAGGGCTTTTCCTTACAGGCTGAGGACACTGAGAAACGTCTGCCGAAAACATAAGTCTCTCTGTATTCTTCTGAAATAACAGCAGGCATCTTGAGCATGCTAGCTGTGTTTTGGAGCAGTGGATCACTGTGGGTTAGGGAGTGGCGTCACACAGGTCAGGTCGGAGGGCTAACAGCACACAGTAAGCCTCCAGGGGCGTATGCGGAAGACTTAAACCTGACCACATATTCACTTAGATCTCTATACAATGACACACCGATAGCTAGTACGATTCACAACACCCCTTTGCTTTTAATAGGGGTGGTGGTAAATTTACAAATTCTACACGATCACATTTGAACACTGCATGATTTCATGTACAAGCAGACTATTCATCAAATTGTGAGCAAAGGTTTAAGAAATAAATAATAATAATAATAAACATTCCACACTGAAAAAAGGGCGGAAAAGGTCAGGACCAACTGTGAAACTACTCTATTTGTCTTCAGTCGTGACAGACTGCCACAGCTTGTTACCCTGCATAAGGGCAACAGAGTGACAGCTCACAGGGACTGGCCTGAGGCACACAGACAGCGTAGTGTGTGTTTCTCCATCAATGTACCCACTCTGAGAACACATGCCAAACTTCATGGAATAACTCCATATTATAAAGCTACCAGAGCTTTAAACACAGTTCATCGGGGGGGGGACGACAATGCAGAAAGTAAAAAGTCAGAAAAGGGAACCGTCAAAAAGAGATAAAATCCAACTATTGTAGAATGCCTCTGAAGATCCTGTGGTCACAATGAGCCGCTCAGAAGACTTAAAAACAGGATGCTGGAGAAAAAAGGCAGGGCAGTGTGGGTATTAGAGGGGCATGACAGGACATTGCATAACATGCAGAAAATGCATGGAAACACTGGGCTTTATTCTCATCAATGCACAGCACCAAGCATGTGGCCTAGTTTGAACTGCACCATACTGCAATAGTGAAAGCCTATGCGTTGGTAAGATGACAAACACACAACCCAGGGACTGTCAAGCACCATTCTGGGGAAACCAGAATACAGACCGGTAGGTAGCAAATCAAGCTGCATTTAAGTTCAGGCAATTTGGAGCTTTTCATTGCAGCAACTTCAAAAGCTTAGGCACAGGAAACGTAGCGACAAACTTAATAAGGTTGTCCATGGTCTTTGTTAATTCTAATTGCTGGGATCACCAGATGGCAAATTTGTATAATGACTGGGCCTAAAATATATCTGTATATTGTTCTAAAGGATTGTACTATTCGGCACCAATAACAGCAGTTTCTCAGACAGAGAATAGGTATGCAGAATTAAGTCCTTATAGGATTTGAACCTGCACTATGATTCACAAAGGAAATAGGGAAGCATGGCTGCTTGATTAACCCTTCAGTGAGCGACTTTTTCATTACCAAATACTTACCTGGTAAACTCATTCACACAGCTGCTGATCTGTAAATCCATCTTTTTCCCCCTTTAGGGAAACAGTTTACAACTCTAAATCCTCTCTAATCTTCGTGGAAACTGAAAATCAACAGCTCATTTTCCAGTGCCCTGTTTGTTTTAGCTCAGGCACTGGGGCTGACATTCTCAGAGGTGGGGAGAGTGGCATTAGGCCTCCTGACGTCTTCCCCACGGTCTTCGTTAAGCAGCTGTTAAACACTGATCCCGGAGCTGCCACCATTGTTTATGAATGAGCTTCTGTTGTACAGAGATGTGAATGAGTCTGAATGTTGCTGGCTGAGCTGCTGTCTGTTGAACAGAAACATGAATGAGTGTGAATGTAGCTGGTTGTGCTGATCATTCTGTGGTGTATTAAGGGCCTGAAAACACAGTCTGAATAAAAATAATAATAATGTAAATGTCTTCCTCCGCCACGTTGGACCCCGCTAACAGGACAGAGAGAAAACAGCCGGCACGGTCGGTCCTGGGCCCGGGTGACAGGATTTGCTTTGTAACAAAGTTAACTTGTAGAATGAAACAGAGGCCCCAGAGCCATAGAAAAGCCAATAATCTCAAACTCTGAAAAAACATGTCTCCAGGTAGCCTTTTACAGTCTCCAGGTGTGCCAATGAAACCATGTTACAAATATAAGATAATCTCAAAAGGGGAAAGCTAGACAACAGGCTCCGAAGTGCTAGACATATGGACTATTTTGAGAATACATCATGCTTTCTTAGCCCATTATAACTTTTAAGCAAGACGTTTTCAAGTGAAGTACTGACCTTAAATCCACACATGTCTCACCACTGGTAGAAATGAATTCTAGTATTACATTTCTAGATGTTTTCATGACGTTCAGCACTTTTGATTTCACCGTTATGTTCAAATTATCATTTCTAAACAACGATGGCCATCCTTTGCCTGTCACGGCACACTTGGTCAAATTTCAGAACGTTTTCAAAAATAAAAAACGTTCATACAGGGCGTGAATAAAAAAGATCTTTTACTCAGTCTCATTTTTATAGATCAATATTTATAGGATACTGGCTTAAATGCTTTACTGGCAAAAATTACAAGAGTTGATGGTGATGAGAAATAAAGTAGCAGGGAAAAGCTTAAACTGCTATTCAGGCTCCATGACCTGCACGACATGGGCTACACCAGAAAGGCGCAGTTCCTGGAGAGCTAGCAGTTTAACTTGGATTTTTAAGATAGCTCGCCGAGCACAGAACTTGGCAGCCTTGAGATACACACCTCAACCTAAGCAAGACTGCCGAAGACACTAATTTTAATCAACCTGGAAGACCCAGTCAGAACACAACGAATACAGTATATTGTGTCAAACCAAATGGATTTGCTCCTCTGATCAACCAAAATGGTACAGAGTTGCCAAAATGTAGAGAATATAATTTGTATATTGTATTGGAGACTATATATGTATCTTCTGAAAGTAACAGATGCACATCCCAACTATATGCACAGTACTTCATGTACCTGGACACCGAGAACATGAGGCCTGGACACTGAGAAGGGGCTGGTCAGGGGAATGTGTTAAGGCACAACCCTGTCTTGGCTCATCTCACAATACATGCAAATAGAAATGCTCTTTAATCGCATATTGATAGCATACATAACTAGAATTACATAAGCATTTTTAGTAAATATTTTGTATTTTTGTTAAATAAAAATGTGAATACATGATTAATAAATTATTTTTACCTTTACCTGAAGAATTTACTCTGTTCATTGCATCTGTTCTTAAGTTTATTCTATTTGTTACATTTCACCTGAAATACAGCATACTAAAGGAACAATACAGTAGAGACTCAGTAGTTAACACATACAAATAAGTAGTTACAATATTTTGTCCTGTACTACCTCTGAAACAAGTTTTTTATTGCAACTATAATGACAAATGAATATACTGTAAAATATATCGTTGCAATCCAACATTTTAAATAGAGGCCTACAGGGCTCTATTACCCGGCCCAAGAAAATGCACACACTTTAATAAGGGGTGATGGTAGCTCATCTATTTGCTTGCTCAATTATTACTGGTGAAACATGACCACTAGACTCAATATTCTTTAGAAAATAGGCTAGATTGACCCATTGACCAGAACCACACAAATAGCTGGGGAACTGACAAAGATGAAGGTGTGATGCAGTAAGCCCCACATATGTAATATATCCCACAGTGGCTGAGCGTAATGGATTTGACTTTAACCCTAAAAAGCTTTCCTTTTTATCATTGTCTACGGCCACTACATGGCCACCCTGCAGAAAAGGATGTAAAAGGAAACCACAGAGAAACTGGTGAATCTTACTGTCACAGCAGTGTTGCTTGTGAACAATGGTTGTCAGTTGGACTTTGGTTGGAGAGTTAGGACTGGCCTTCTGCCTTCCTCTGCGATATGACAGGGAGAAATGTAGCTCCTAAAATAAGAGCTGATTCCACACTCCGGGCCCAGTCACTTCCATATCTCAGCATGAGGCCAAAAATGATAAAGCTCAGCACTTCTCTAATCAGACTATGACAAAGTTGAGTGGCCCACACATACGCCCACACACACACCATGTATGGGTTCAGAAACACTAGGTATTGAGTTGAAGACTTCTACTTGGCAGTGAGCCCATGACAAACATACTACCACAAAAGTGATATAGGAGTGACAATTGCTCTACATTAGGAGATACAGTACATGTAAATATTTTTTTATGACAGGTGCATGCATTAGGCATTTCCATTAATTGGCTAGATTGAGTGTTACCAACAAGCATGGATACTAGAAGAGTAAGAGGTAAATATTGCCAGCTAGGTGTCATTGAACACTACACAATAAACCATTTGAGTGAATATAAAAAGTCCTTACTGGTTTGTGGGCGGCGCTGTGAGGGGGAAGACCACCTCCTCTTCCTCGAATTCCGGTCCATCCTGCATGTCGCTTTCATCCACGGTGCCGAGCACCCCATAGCCTGGGGGTGGTGGAGGTGGCGGCAAAGGAGGGAAGACACTGGGCCCGTCCAGGCTCGCCGAGGTGGGTGACATCTGGCTGGCAAGTCCCTCCGAGGTGGGAGAGTAGCAAACACCGCCAACGGTCGCTGAGCTCATTCCTAGACTAATTCCGTGTCCACCGCCACTCCCTGTGGACAAGGCTGTTCCGGTAATATCTTCTCCAGACACAGGATAAATCATGCTCATATCAGGCAGGGAGTCTGGGGAGGTATTCGACGGATGGTGGAGGTTGGGTGCTGCGCCCTGTCCCAAATCAGTGACCCGTACTCTGTTCGGCTTGGGATAAAACGGAAAATGGGCCGTCTCCGGGCCTCCACCGCCTGCTACCCCAGTCCCTGCCGAGACAGAGTCCGTATCCTCACTACTGACCTCAGCAGCCATCATTTTATAAAAATGTGGAGGGGGAATAAGTCAAGAGGGGGACCTGCCCTTCCCCTCTACTCTTGTAGCACTCACTCACTGGGTTTACGTAGTAAAAAACAACACCAAAAGTTTCTTGGAAAACAACACGCTTATAGCCAGCTAGCGCTAGTTAGCTAGCTAAGCTAGTGGCTAGCTAACGCCGCACACTCGCTAGCTAAATTCTAGCTAGCTATTGAGACACTTGATGAGTTCAGGCTAAGTCTTCATTGTTTAATGAGTTTAAAGTTCAGCTGGATTCGAGGTTTTGAAAATAACCTATAAATACCTGAAGGTAGAGGCAGAAAACGTATTGATATCCTTTTTCCTTATCCTGACTGCTCCCTCGGCAGCCAGGCAGTAGTCCACTTGTCTGAGAGTGTTGTTTTATTGTCACTGCCAGTGTGTTTGTGTGTCTACGAGAAATCCCGTCTTTTTGCTGTTGTTGTTTTGTTCCTACGGAGTTCCGAAATATCTTGCGCTGCCACCACAATTTGTCCCATCTGTCACCTGAACCTTAAGTGGACTGAACTGAGCCGATGTAGACTACCAGAAAAGAAAATTACCGCACTTCTTTCTTGCGCAAGTTCTCTTTTCTTTCTCGATTGCGGGGCCGATGGCTGGCTCCGCGGCTGCTGACTCCCCTCCTTCTCCCAATCTGACTCGTTCTGGGCGCGTGCTTGCTCACGCGCAGGCCCAGCCAAACGACTACCGAGAACAACCTCCACACAATCAACATCAACGAAATCTAACAATTCATATGTGCAAATCTGTTAATAGTGATATAATTATAGTATCACTAATAGTGATACTATTTATTAATATTATAACCTGTTGTATTGAAACACAATGCTGGCTTGCATTCATACTTATTATATTATCATATTATATGACGGATTAATGATAAACATAAAATTTCTAGAATGTTTAATTACCGTTGTCAATAATCTGTTATAGATAGTAGCCTATACTGTATCTGTTTAGTTTGAAACATTCTATTCAGATCGTTTTTCTTTACCAAATATTAACATAACTGTATAAATATCTCTTTCAAAGTATTATTATGAATATTTTGTTGCATACAATTTGAGCTTCTCCATTCGCTTTGACCATGCACGAGTAAATGTTTCCTAGCATGACTAATGAAGCAAAAACGTAATGTAGTCATGGGAACCAGGGAGCTGGTGCCTGTGCATCTGTGTTGTCCCACTCAATCCGTGCCTTAGATCTGATATCACTGAAAACTCCTCCCCCTCTAGGCCTCATTCTAATGTCCATGTCAATACACATTAGCTAAATGTGTAAGTACCATGCGCTTAATGTCGTGGTCAGGCACTTATAGGCCTTGTAGGCATACAGTGGGGGATGCCCAGGCAAAAAACAGGCTTATTTAATGATGGTTTATGACAAACCCTTCTGTCAAGGTTAAGAAACCGCATCCCCCGCTGTTGTCTGTGTAACGTGCATTGTGTTTACCCTGTGTTACAACCCCCCCAACATCATCTAGGCTCCTTTGCCTGATATTCCCTGATACTTGGCTGTTTTATTAAATTAACTTCAGACTGCCAGGAAAGCTTTACAGGCATAGAGGAGATAAAGGGCTGAGTTCTTAATTTTGACAGGGGTGGACTAGGCCCAGCGTGAGGTAACATCTCAGCTTCCCTACTGAATGTGATGGCCCTGGTGGCTTTATGCTGTTCAGCAGTTACTTACCTGCTGAGTCGCCGTTGCCATTTGACAGTGCTCTGTTTTTCTCCCAAATGATTAGGAATAGAATTTGAGTCTGTAAGGTATTCCAATACCTGTGAGTGATCATTGGGTTTCATAGTGGGTGGTGGCCTCCAAGTTTCTCCTCAATCAATCGTCTTTATTGTATACAGATGCTATGCTTGAAACCCAGAAGAATATACAATAATATAAAAAAAGTGGTTAGAACAAAACTCCCCGTAAAGGCCCAAACCATGTAAAACAGCCTAGAGAGCCATGCCCCAGGGAGTGGCCAGTCTTCCTCAGGCAGTGCCAGGTGGAAAATGAGATTATACATGTAGATGGCCTTTTAAGGCCAGATTGTTCATCGAGAAATTCAAATGTTCAGATGTCCAGTGGAGTAAAAATATCTACTCATCAGAAGCAAGTTACATTTTCATAGCTGAGTGTTGAGGCAGAGTCCAAAACAACAAAGGGACCTACCTCCTCTTGTTATGCCCGCAGGGTGTCTGTTTACCATCACTTTCCCATCACCAGAATTACAATATTGATGTCATTTCTGAGAGCTGCAGACACATACACGGCACAAAAAAATTCTGGGTGTCACAAATTTTCCATTACTAGAGGATCTGACCTGCTGTGCTCCCTCCTGTTTGCCTTTGTCCCTCATCATTCATTCCCTCTCTTATTCTTTACATCCTTTTGTATTTTTCACCATAACTGTCAGTCATTCTTCCCTTCACCCAGGGTGAGAGGATATTAAAATTGGTCATTCATGATGACAATGTCCAAAACCAACATTGTAACAGTTGCAACTGTAAAATATCAGAACCACAAAGACATGGAAGAAATTAACTGTTCTTTAACATTATTAGTACTTCAATAATATCAGCTCTTCTTTGTGGATTCACAACATATTAAAAACAACTCAGCAAAACAGAGACGAGCCTGGTTAGGGCCACACCGTGTGGATTTCAACATTCTTAGCTGGTGTGCAGTGCAAGTACCATCCCACACGGTCATCATTGGCATGCAAAGAATATAATTGCCAAAGCCCGGCAGCTCGCTTGACAATGTGTCAGAAAGGTTGAATAACATATTATTGAATTTAGAGCCTCTGCCCACATGCAGAGAGAGACATTGGCCGGCTACTTGGAAGACATTCTGATATTCAACATACTTTTGTGCTGCCTGAAAATAAAACATGTCATTCCCTGTAATGCGGTCAGATTGCATCAAATGGAGACATGGCAGGCAAAAAAAAGGCCAGTTAACCTGCCAGCTGTGTTTTAAGCAAGCTGGTAATGCCTCACCTTGGAATTCACATAATATGTGAAATATATATTTTACTATTGTCCTCTTTAAAGTGTAGCTAAGACAGAGCGGAATTAATGATGAAATATCCACAGGGAAATGTAATGAAACCATATTTTCATGGAGGATTTGATGAGTTCAGATGTGTTAAGTTTGGCACTTGTGCACAATATAGGAACAGTACATTGACTAGGGCCCCATGCTTGTCTTCAACCATCTGACTTACTCCTTTGCACAAATATATGCGTGGTTCTTCACAGCCCTGTTTCACACTGTTCATTTGCTGTGCAATAGTATGTGTCTGTTTCTTAACGTAATCTAGCATGGACAAATAAGTTGTATGATTTTTCTTTGTGTATCATATACATGTGGTTCATAAAAACAAGAAACTTCTGAAAATTGAACTCTGCATATTTGATCGTCTCAATACAGTGGGAATGCACACCACTTGGACACAACAAAATTGGTTGCATCATCTTCAGCTGCATTGACTGAAGCCAAAAGCTTCTTGTAGTTGTTGATAAGTCTTTTATATCAATGTAAAAAAAATGTCTCCATGCTATTATTTCGCTGAAGCATTTATTTGTTTTTGAGCAAATTTATTGTCCTGCTGCAACATCTTAGTTGCGTTCAATTCTTGACCAGGCTGTTCCAAAATCTAGTATGTGTTGCTTTCGAGTGCAACATTTATATTACACACTGCAGTGGGTGACAAGTCACTTAGCTGCCTCTTGCTACTGTCACAGTGATGACAAGCAAATAGGCCATCATGCATAAAAAGAGGTCTTGAGTTTGTTGCATCTTTGATTGGGAGGCTTTCTCTCACAGAGGTACATTTGTTTGGAATGATCTGACGGTCCGTGCAGGATACGTAGCCCCATCCTTCTCAATCTCAATCAATCTCATTATGACTGAGTGTCGACGTGTGATGAGCTACCAGACTGACAAACCCTTCATGACAACCACCCGCCCCGTTTCAGCCTGGCAGGCTACCCTCTTTCCTATGCGATACTCTCACCTTATACAGGAGCTGGGTCACTGCCCTACTCACACTTTCCCAGGCTGCCCCTAGGAAAGTGCATCACGTCACGCCAGGATTTTCACCGTGTTTGACGTGAGTGGGAGGAGTCCATGGTCCAGTTCTGCACTCCCACGGGCTCATGCCATGAGAGAGAACTCTGGGGTCTATACTTAGGGTGTACTTGATCGGGTTCATGCTTGGCTTATCTGAGTCCCCAGGATCTATGCTGCAATATACCAGTCTAGCTGTGTGCTGGGGAAAGGGGTAGTCTGTCATGCCTGTTGTCATTTATTTGGTGTCCTGTTGATCGTAGGTATGCCGTCTGTAATCTTCCTGGGTCTCCAAATGTCTTTATGCTAGAGGTCGCTCATTTTTAAAGACAAACAGCAAAGAGGGTTATTCACTTATAAGCGAAAAATAACATAATAAAGTATGTTAATAAATCCAACACCAAAATAGTGATATTTATTATAGAAAAGGAAAACCATGTAAGGAATCTATGAATAAAATCTCTTTAAACAGTAAATAAATATGCTGTACAATACATTAGAAACAGGGGGAAATGATCCAAATTAAACCATGGCAGCTGTGTCACTGTTGATTGCAGAATTTGCTCTTTTGGAGGTCGTTTCGCATCTTTTTAAGGCCTTTTTAAAGCGATAGTGGGCTAGATAACATGTGCTGTTGCTTCCTTCATATGTCTGCATGCATCCCCATACTGTCTAGCACTCGATCACTGGTCTGATGTGACAACGATCCACCTCTCCACCCTTTCTTCTACTCCAACTAGAGAGACTACTAAATTACAATCATGGAAAACAGCTCTGGCCACTGACAGAAGGCTGGATGGGACGGGGTGGAATGATATACCATCGCTTCAGGAGGCCATGGCCACCTTTCCTCCCATGGATCACCTAATGAGCCCTGATTCTGTTCACGGCTGGAGCACTGGTCTGGTTTCCCCCGTGTGACACAGAACGCCAGTAAACTGTAAACCCGACTACTCAAATCGGTTTGACACTCCCTCAAGAAGGAACCATTTTTTGATGAACACACAAACACACCCTCACACAAACACCCACATTTTACCCTAATGCTAACTTTACCCCAGCATTGACTTTAACCAAAAAAACGTCACTTTCGTTGCCTGAACATAACCTAGCTATAATGCCTGACCCAAACCTAAAATTGACCACAATTCTTTATGTTTGATTATTTATATTCCATAAACATATCCCTTAGCCGAAAACCATCTTCCCTAGTTGGGAACTGCCCAATAAAACTGAGAGGACCTTTTTATTTAGCTCTAACTATCTTGGTCCCCACATGTATCCATAGGCAGAGCCCTCTCTACCTCTCGCTCTCTCTCCCCTTCCCCCCTCCCCCCTCCCCCCTCCCCTCTTTAACTCTCTCCTACACACATGGAATTTAGGAATATCTATTGAATTCCCATTCCAAATCATATCTTACCTAACCCTGACCTAACCCTAATCCCTAAATCCTAATCTTGACCATAACCTTAATTCCTAACCCTCTACCCCAGCCCTAACCGCAAGTAATGGCCTAAACTTAACACCTGTCTGAATAGCCTATCTCTATGCAGGGACTAGCGAAAGGGTCCCACAAGGTCACAATGTCAGTGAAATGTTCCTACGCCTGGGTCAAGTTCCAGTGCCTGAGTCTCACAGACCCTCCCAGAATAAGGGTAACTAGATTCTGAAGACAGACGGGGGGGAAAAGGACTTAGACAGTACCTGCTCAGAAGTGGACAACATCCCCCACAGTCTCACCGCCAGATCAGCAGAACATGAGTTAAAACCTGGAATGGGTTGGGAGACACTGAGACAGCGTGGGAGGGAGGGGTCTTATGCCAGAAAGACAGAGGGAGGAAGGATGTGTGAAGACCAAAAGGGTAGAGTCACCTTTCTGCTCTGTTTCACAGGAACTGGGTTATCAGATGTGAATACCAGGCACTGGTGTGTAGAAAAGCAGGAGCCTGACTGAGTGCA
Organism: Esox niger; assembly: GCA_016801105.1. NCBI lineage: Eukaryota > Metazoa > Chordata > Actinopteri > Esociformes > Esocidae > Esox > Esox niger. The sequence goes on along the minus strand of JACXGJ010007353.1, from coordinate 1,246 downwards.
GTAGGCTTCTCATTCATATGCTACATGACGTCATCGCAGACCTCCATATCAAATACACACTTCACGGTTGTTTTCCCTGAGAGGGTTTCAAAATGGCTTATGCATGGCACAACTCAGTCAAGAAAAGCAACATTCACACTTTCTCACTGTATTTTTCTTATTCACCAGACGCTCTCTTGTGTTTCGAACTCCTGTCATGTTTACCAGACGCTCTCTTGTGTTTCGAACTCCTGTCATGTTTTGAGTCCCTAGGAAAGTGATCTAATGGGGACATCCTCTATACACAAATTAACACATTGTATTGAAACCTCTGGACAACTGCACTTGCCAAAGATGCCTCTACCTCAGCGGAATGAATGGGGGATTCTAGCACTGGGACACTGAAACATTTACACAATTAAAATAAAACATTAACAGAGACTCAGTGAGAGAGGTTTGTGTGAGTTAAAGTATTTTGGGATGGAAGGACTTGGTTCCAACATTACACTCCTGAGACCTATGAATATTTGCCATGTTCAATGTTAACCACCTGCTTAAATATGAATGCTATGTGCATTTTCAATGACAGGATAGAGTGCAATGAAACTTTGAGTAGACCAGTCGTCTACCAATGAACTCAGAAGAATATGTTCCTTACATGTTTGTGTTGATAAAATCATGCAAGGACATACAGTTGTGTTCACGGTCCCTCTCAAACGCACAGACATACTTTTGTTTTGCTATGTTTTCGGGGACCTGAAACCCAAATATCTGTGTTCCATGTACCATAGCATTGTACCCTAACCTAATAACTAAACCTTTAATAAACCGTTATGCCTTAACTTAATCCAGACTAACCCTAACAGGATGGTTGCGGTTGGTGGGCGTCCCTTTGGTTGATGCTTGGCAATGTGGGTGGATTGATTTCCTGCCTGTTGGGCCCTGTCCGGGGCCTCCTCTGGATAGGGCCACAGTGTCACTGGACCCCCCTGTCTCAGCCCGAACGTCTTAAGCTGCTATATTATTGTGCTGGGGGTGTAGGGTCTTAATTTTCCCTGTTTTCTGTCATTTTAAACTTAGGAGGACATGAGGTCTGGAGCCACATCTAGGGAGTACCAGGCTTGACTCGTTTGCGGTCCCTGTCCAAAGTCCTCCTGGTTGTGTTGCAGATCAAGACGATACCTGACCATTTCAAGCTGCCACTCTGCTGATCCCCCCTGTCCTTGTCCCTCCGGTTTTGCCTCCAATCTGGACTAGGTTTAAATAG
>JACXGJ010007352.1:0-30827 GCA_016801105.1 Esox niger | reverse complement strand
TGTGTGTGTGTGTGTGTGTGTGTGTGTGTGTGTGTGTGTGTGTGTGTGTGTGTGTGTGTGTGTGTGTGTGTGTGAGAACCAAAGCTTCATTGCATCTTGTGGGCTGTTCCTGGTCTGCAGTGGTCAATTTAGTTTTCAGCACATTTATAGATGTCTCTTGTCTTTCTGCACCAGATATTAAGCGCTGTAGTTTTCATGTACGGAATTATCACAAATTCTCAGCATTGAATCTTAAAATGGATGGAATTGTGAGAAACGAATCACTCTGTTGCCAGCGTGTTTGTCTTGTCTGCATCGGTAATGGGTTTGCTATTGTCCCTTTGCTAGCAGTATTGTGAATAAATTGCAAAGTGAGTTCTCCCTGTTTACTGCGATTAAAATCCCCTTTCACTTAAAGGAGTGATTAAAATAAAACTGTGGTCTGTTGTGTTTGTCTGTAGAAACACTCCCTTGCCCCTTCCACTCCTCTGACGGGGAGAAGGTACCTAAAGGAGAAGGAGCTGCTGGTGACCCCTGTGTCCTCGGCAACGCAGAGTGTCAGTCGACTCCAGAGCATGGTCTCTGGCTTGCGCAATGCACCAAGCGAAGCTCTGTTGCAGATATTCAAGTGAGACAATATCTGTGGAAATTGACTTTTAGTTACCTCCTTTGTTAGTAGCCTCTACCTTTTTTTAGATAAACTGTCACTATTGGTGGATATGTGATGTTGAACTGTTTTGGCTGTTACTTTTTCACCTTTAGGTCTTGTTCGAGAGACCCTGCCGAAGCCATTGTGAGCAGAGTAAAAACCCTTGGAGAGGTCTTCAAGCAAAATTATACCAAGGACTCTGAGGAGCTGCCTGGAGCACACATGGGTGAGGTGCCAGACATACACAGACAGGTTACATTGAGCCTGCTGACATAGGAATCACATATGCTTTGAGAGGTTATGTCACAGATGTTGAAATATGAAAGTATTGAGCAACCCCTTGTTATTATTTTGCTCTTTGTAATAATTGACTTTCTTGGCCCTATTTTATTAGACTTTGCAGAGAACCGGGTGAAGCTGTCTGAAATCCTCTATTACAAGGTTTTGGAGAATGTCATGGCCCAGGAGACAAAAAGATTACAGGGCAAAGACATGGCTGTAAGTTTTATTGGGTGTTGTCCCATATGGCACTCTTCAGATTAAATATAACCTTATGTGTCTTATAGGGTTTTAATTAGGATACAGTAGTATGTCTCCTTTTCTGTTTATTGCACGTCTTTGTATGGTGTCAAGCTTCTACAGATAAGACAAATAGCAGTTGTGTGATCTGCTTACAATCTGTGTGCCACGGATTGAAGTGACATCGGATGAAAAAGAGCCTATGCTGTGTTTTTGTAGGTGTTGCTGGAGCAGGACATCTTCCACTGTTCCCTGATGGCCTGCTGTCTGGAGGTAGTGCTCTTTGCCTACAGCTCCCAGCGCACCTTCCCTTGGATCATCAATGTCTTCAAACTACGTCCGTTCTATTTCTTCAAGGCAAGTGGCCGCTGCACTGCATGAAGCTACACACTTTCACAGATCATGTCATTTCAAATGCTACTCAATCTCCTGAAGCAATAACTCCAAAAAGATTACACACAGACACCAAAAGGATGCTAGATCAGCTGGCGACTGAATTAATGTAATCCTTTAAAGACAAACAATGCATGTCTTGCCCCATTCCCTGTCTCCTGCAGGTTATTGAGGTATTCATCCGCTCGGAGGAGGGTCTGTCCCGGGACATGGTGAAGCACCTGAACTCCATTGAAGAACAGGTGCTTGAATGTCGAGCTTGGACCTCAGATTCGGTGCTGTGGGAGTCCCTGGAGCAGGCGAACAACAAGGTCCCTACTGTCGAGGAGGTGAGCGCCCCGAAATGGCACCAAGAGTTCAAATCTTGGTCGCGGAATATATGCGTTGCTTGTGGTGTTGTGAATTGGCTCTGCATCATCCAGGCCAGTGGAGTTGCTATTACAGTGGGGAGAACATGTATTTGATACACTGATGAGTTTGCAGGTTTTCCTACTTACAAAGCATGTAGAGGTCTGTAATTTTTATCATGGGTGCACTTCAGCTGTGAGAGACGGAATCTTAAACAAAAATCCAGAAAATCGCATTGTATCATTTTGAAATAATTAATTTGGATTTTATTGCATGGCCAGAGATGGTTGTGTTGCTGCTTTTTTTCCAAAAGGCTAGGCAACTGAAATATATTGACTACACCTTTATAGCACACAGCTCAAAAGGTTTTATGGTTGCACCTTAATTCAGTACCTTGCTAACAATGGTATGGGCACAACACTTGTTGCTAATGGTAGCAAGCTCATGATTTTTACAGACAGCACATTTAATCAGAGATACATTGATAGTCATAGCATCCTACCAATCAAGCTGCCAGCTTTGCCATGTGGTATGGATTTTAAGAATTTGAAAAAAGACAACTTTCCTTACAAGTTTAACATTAAGGAGAATGAGAACTATCTGGGTCCCCATCCAGAACCACAATACTACAGTGTGAACACGATTTGTTCAAGAAAAAGATTTGTTTTTGAAATGGTACAAAACGGTTTCCACAGATGATAGAAAGGCTTACTACGTGAATGGTGTAGTCATTTTGAGAGAGGGTTATATGCGTTTCAGACTAGAGTTCCTGGCATGTGGTGGATTTGACTGTGATGGAAATTTCATCGATAGACCCTCTTAAAGGAGTAAGACAGACAAAATTCTCTCGGCACAATTAGCAGTTTATTTGCAAATAGATAGACGTGTCAAATCCTTACAGAATAATAATTCGAAGGATGGTTATTCTAAAGGAAATTACAACAACGGTCTGTCTTTATAACCGTTAAAGGGGTGTGGTATGATGCTACCCATCAATCTTAGGTCACACAGGTTTTACCCCCATCTTATCCTTCATGCCTTAATGTTTATTGTTGTGTTTCCCTAAAGGGCTACCTTCCACCAACAACCACATTCCTAAGGAACAATGGACAGAAACCCCTATTGGTTTAGTCAGTTGAACAGGTGGTCAGAGTACCCATTGATCCTCTGTATTATATAGACATGTGTGTCACAACCAAAGACCACCCCTGAACCGGGGTGAAATGAAAATGGGGGCATACTATGTTGATGGATATTCCGAATGTGATAGTGTGTGCACAGCCTCTGAATTTATAGGCCGTTTCTGGCATGGTCACACAGTGTCATTGTTCAACAAGCACCAACCCGGTAACAAAGCTTAAAGTTTTAAAAGAACAACACAACCTATATATTTAATACATATGGGAGTGTGAGTGGAATCAGCTTAAAAACACATCCACAGATGTCCAAGCTTTCTTGAAGACCTTTGATCCTCTAGAGCACATTGACACTCTGGATGCTCTTTTTTGTGTTTGTACCAATGCAATTCATTTGAAGAATACGGCTCAAGAAGGGGAGACTATTTAGTATAACGGCGTCTGTTGTCTTTTTCCCATTCTGCAGCAAGACAAAGGGTTATCCGTTTGGGAATCCAAACATAATCATTCGAGATTTCAAACCACTAGACACCTACTTTGGTATTGTTAAGGTTTCCGTGTGTCCACCGAAAGGCCTTTATCACCTTGTTTTACTGCAATGCATCGGTAGAAAGCTGTTTTTTCCCTTGTGTAGATAATGTGCAGAGTCTGAAACAGTCAACTGATTGTTCGCATACCGGTGCTGGTCATATAATTAGAATATCATCAAAAATGTGATTTATTTCAGTAATTCCTTTGAAAAAGTGAAAATTGCATAATGTGTACAGTCATTCCATACAGACTGATATATTTCAAGTGTTCATTCCTTTTAAATTTGATGATTTCAAAAAAATCACCTCTACTGATTCAGAAAGCGCTTTAACTGGTACCTGGGTTTCTATTGAGCTGGTTAAGGCTGTTGAGAAAGTTTTCACAATGCAAAAATCAGTCTGGGATTTCACCAGGTCATCAGAATATTTTTGCGGATTACATGAGAACATTCCTGAAACACAAGTAGGAAGCTAGCGGCTTCCCACCATCAATGGTTGATGATGATGCTAATGAACAGTATATTTGTGAATATCATGAAAAGGGGGATGTGCAGCTTCACAAGGAAAACATTGTTGTAAACAGTTCTAGGCGATCTGTGGCTAAATTAACAATGAATAGTTTTGTGATAAGATTGGTGAGTGGACTAACTTACAGAACACAATGTTAATTACAGATTCAGAGACGTTTTTGCCACTACTTTTTCCCAGTGAAATAGAAGTTGGTAATCTCATCTCAGACACAGTTGCGATGGTACAGTGGCGTTACACAAAACAGACACCAATCAAACCATGTAATGGCAACATTTGTATTGCCGCTTTCACAACGGCTTATTCTAAACTCAAGTTGTATTCACTCTTGGAGAAGTTGGATAGACGTGTAGTCTACACAGACACTGATTCAGTGATCTTTGTCACATTGGTTACCCTCTCTGGGGCCGTTCTTGAGTGACTTGACATATGAGTTACAGATAGTGATAGCATCGCAGTTTGTCAGTGGTGGGCCGAAGACTTATGGTTACAAAACCGTTAAAGGGCTAACCTGTCTCATAGCAAAAGGCATTACACTCAACAGCTACAACACAACCATTATATATTTGGAGATGCTAAAAAGACAAGGTGATGGTGATGATGATGTATTTGCTAATGCAGACACAACTGCTAGAGATAAAAGAGCATTCACATTGAAGAACAGAGTAGTGTCCATGCGTTTCAGAGTTGTGTACAACAAGCGTATACTGCTCCCTGATGACAGCAGAAGGCCTTATTTGTACTGAACCCTATTCTAGGATGGATAGCGGGTTTGACACACGACTACAACACTCATTCAGCAGCGTCAATATCAGGCCAAGTAACTCCGATAAAATGTATTTTGTGAATTTGTTGCTGATATTGTTTTCTCCAAAGATATTAAGAACATCGTCTGAGTTGGCAACCGCTGTATGACGAAATGTTGAATTTGAGGAAGATTAATTTTATAGGTCTACCAACGTTGCTGTCAGATGACAATCTGTTACCGATTCAGAAAAACAACCTTTTAATTATTGACGATTTAATTAAAAGTTAATCAGAGAGTTGGGAGATGGGAAGAGTTTACACACAATAGTCAACCATTGTAACCGGAGTGCCATCTTCCTTGTCCGAAACTAGTTAATCTAGTAGAACTTGGTAGCTTCCTGTTCTCATGATGTCCACAAGAACAAAAAGTTATGCAACCAAAAGTCAGGGGAGAGCCATTCTTTATTCAGCATGAGACATTGATGTTCATAGTTCTCTCTCTCACTCTCTCACTCTCTCACTCTCTCACTCTCTCACTCTCTCACTCTCACGATTCTTCAAAGAATACAGGAAGTTCCACAGTACTTATAATACCAGGGAGGCGGCCTAGGGTCAAACCCAGCCAAATACCCTCCAATAAGAAAGGCCTAAATGACCCTTGTATGGGTTGTTCCAACATATGGTCAATGGTCCTATCCCTCAAGCCTCTGACAGTTACATGGGCAACTCCTAGCAGGAGGCATAGACAGGACACGTGTTCTATCTATACTCCTGTGCTCAGAGTTAGTTAGTACCTCTGTGTTCTGTTGAGTTTCTCAAGCCTACTTTCTCTCAAACTAAATCCAGTTAATCTATGAATGGGAGAAGGTCATGTGGTCTGATGAGGCAAAAATAGAGCTTTTTGGTCTAAACTCCACTCGCTGTGTTTGGAGGAAGAAGGATGAGTACAACCCCAAGAACACCATCCCAACTGTGAAGCATGGAGGTGGACAGGACGACTGAACTGTATTCAGGGTGGATGGATGGGGCCATGTATTGTGAGATCTTGGCCAACAACCTCCTTCCCTCAGTAAGAGCATTGAAAATGGGTTCGTGGCTGGGTCTTCCAGCATGACAACGACCCGAAACACACAGCCAGGGCAACTAAGGAGCGGCTCCATGAGAAGCATTTCAAGGTCCTGGAGTGGCCTAGCCAGTCTCCAGACCTGAACCCAATAGAAAATCTTTGGAGGGAGCTGAAAGTCCGTATTGCCCAGCGACAGCCCCGAAACCTGAAGGATCTGGAAATGGTCTGTATGGAGGAGTGGGCCAAAATCCCTGCTGCACTGTGTGCAAACCTGGTCAAGAACTACAGGAAACGTATGATCTCTGTAATTGCAAACAGAGGTTTCTGTATCAAATATTAAGTTCTGCTTTTCTGATGTATCAAAAACATATGTCATGCAATAAAATGCAAATTGTATGATTTTAAATAATAAATGTCTTTCTGGTTTTTGATTCCGTCGCTCACAGTTGAAGTGTCCCTATGATAAAAATTACAGACCTCTACTTGCTTTTTAAGTAGGAAAACCTGCAAAATCAGCAGTGTATCAAATACTTGTTCTCCCCACTGTATATAGTGATGTCGGACAGCTTGCTGTGTTGATTGGGGTTGTGGCTACAAAATGTGGTCTTCCTTATGTACCAAACCATTCATAAGAAGCTGAATGGTTTGGTGTGTTGTGCTTTGATAGACATGCATCAACTCTTTCAAGCCTGCTGGGAATTGTTGTAATGAGACTTGGACTTGATTTGATTGAAATTGTCATTATAGAAAACAGGTTCTGTGTTCATTAGCTACTGCATAGCCCAAAACCTGGGTTTTTATCGGCATTCAGATTCACACCATACGTTTCACTATAACCAATCGAAGACTTGACGGAAGTGCCTGTTATGAATCCCAAATGATTTTACGATGTTCATGCTATTGAAGCACAGCATCTAAGGTTAATGACAGGCTATCTAATCTTTTAAGTTAGATTTTTGATGGACTTTGTTAATATTTTTGCTGGTCATACAGCATTTGCTTTATTGTAATCAATATTAACAATATTCCAAATTTAAGTGGATTGCATAAGGATTCATCCTGAAGGACAGTTTTTGTTGTGTTATTTAATTTTTCATTCAGGTTGTATTTTTACTTGATAAATAATTGATTTCATCACTATTGACTGTTTTGCTATTTCGTGTGAATAGGCTGTGCCACAGCAGATTACTTTCAGAAGTAATGATTACTTGAATAATTTTTGAAGGCTCTAAAAGGGTATCAAAACAAGCCCAGAACACCAAGAACCTTTTCAGGTCTTTCTGTAAAAGCAAAGATATGGATGTCATTGCTACCAGCGGTGAGTCTAAGTATAGACTCTGGTGAATACTTATCCACCCCACACAGGTTTGGTTTTTAAGTCTAATTACCTTTTTGTTTGACATAAAACCAAGGTGTGAAATGTTGTTTTCGTGTGGTGTTAATCAAAGGGAGTTTTTTTAAAACCACAAAATGTATTTTAAAAATGCTTTCTGAAATCCAGTTTCTGCAGATATTGTAATTTTTGGGAAATGTATTCGAAGTAGTGTGTCGTTCTGCTTAGCTCATAATAATGGATTCAATTTGCTCACCTCTGAGTTGCAAATGGAAGCTATAAAATACATTGTAAAAAATTATACCCTTTCATATGGCATGCTATGAATGCTATGTTTGTGGAAGTACACAATCTTATCTACAAATAAGAATCCCCATGATCAGTTCTGTCACAGTCTCTGTAAATTGTTTGTGGTGATTTATCTTTTCTAACTGGATTTCCCCTCTTGTATCCAGGTGAACTTCCCCAGTAGTTTTGACATGGGGAACAGCACCGGACCCTCCCATCTCCCCCTGGTGGCGCTATCCCCCATCATCCACCCCCGCATCCGGGAGTTTAGGGCGGGCCTGGGCAGCACACGCAAAGGTGTATCAACGGCTCCTCTTTCCATGGTTTCTCATATCCCATTTGCATCGTGTAGTCGATTGTACAAGGACCCTCTCCTTCAGAAAGAGACCAGTTGGAGAGGAATGGATGAAAGATTAATTGAGAAAGAGCTGCTGTGTTGATATTTCCTGTTTGCATGTCAGTATTTTATATCTGTGTACTGTCAGCCTCTGGCGTTGATTATTTGGATTCATGCCGTTGGGTGACCACATATGGTATCCTTTTTGCCACTGGAAGCTAAATGGTACCAGCTCTGTTGAACCTAGTCAATGTCACAAATCCATGGCATATGGAACCATGGAAATGACAACTGTTCTTTTTAGAACCCGGTCATGGGCCTGGCTTTTCTGTAAATTTGACCGAGGAAACATAATGCAGGTTTAATTTAACCTTTAATGTCCATTCCCCTCCAGATGTCCCCCCATCTCCCTTATCTGTCCACGACCGTTACAGCTCCCCGGCAGCAGGCAGTGCTAAGCGGCGCTTGTTTGGGGATGACAGTGGTACCTCGACCCAGCAGTCCCCGTCGCTGGCCAAGAGGCTCACGTTTTCCCCTGGAGGGACACTGAAGATTGACATGACCACAGCCAGTGGTCAGCAGCTCAGCATTCCACTGCAAGGTAGCACTTTTATGACAACACTGATCACACTAATATTTACACCCCCTTATACTCTGTCAGATGCATTGTTAACAATGAGTCTCCCTTTAGTGAGTCTCTAAACATAGAAAATGCATTGTTTTTACATGTATTTGATACACTGCTGTTTTTGCAGGTTTTCCTGCTTTCAAAGCATGTAGAGGTCAAATTTTTATCATAGGTACACTTCAACTGTGAGAGACGGAATCTTACACAAAAATCCAGAAAATCACATTGTGTGATTTAAAAATAATAATAATAATAATAATAATTAGCATTTTATTGCATGACATAAGTATTTGATACATCAGAAAAGCAGAACTTAATATTTGGTACAGAAACCTTTTGTTTGCAATTACAGAGATCATACGTTTCCTGTAGTTCTTGACCAGGTTTGCACACAGTGCAGCAGAGATTTTGGCCCACTCCTCTATACAGACCTTCTCCAGATCCTTCAGGTTTCGGGGCTGTTGCTGGCCAATATGGACTTTCAGCTCCCTCCAAAGATTTTCTATTGGGTTCAGGTCTGGAGACTGGCTAGGCCACTCCAGGACCTTGAGATGCTTCTTATGGAGCCGCTCCTTAGTTGCCCTAGCTGTGTGTTTCGGATCATTGTCATGCTGGAAGACCCAGCCACGACCCATCTTCAATGCTCTTACTAAGGGAAGGAGGTTGTTGGCCAAGATCTTGCGATACATGGCCCCATCCATCCTCTCCTCAATACGGTGCAGTCGTCCTGTCCCCTTTACAGAAAAGCATCCCTGAAGAATTATGTTCCCACCTCCATGCTTCATGGTTGGGATGGTGTTCTTGGGGTTGTACTCATCCTTCCTCCTCCAAACACAGCGAGTGAAGTTTAGACCAAAAAGCTACATTTTTGTCTCGTCAGACCACATGACCTTTTCCCATTCCTCCTCTGGATCATCCAGATGGTCATTGGCAAACTTTAGACGGGCCTGGACATGCGCTGGCTTGAGTAGGGGTACCTCGCGTGTGCTGCAGGATTTTAATCCATGACTGCGTAGTGTGTTACTAATGGTTTTCTTTGAGACTGTGGTCCCAGCTGTCTTCAGGTCATTGACCAGGTCGTGCCGTGTAGTTCTGGGCTGATCCCTCACCTTCCTCATGCCCCACGAGGTGAGATCTTGCATGGAGCTCCATATCGAGGGAGATTGACCGTCATCATGAACTTCTTCCATCTTCTAATAATTGCGCCAACAGTTGTTGCCTTCTCACCAAGCTGCCTGCCTATTGTCCTGTAGCCCATCCCAGCCTTGTACAGGTCTACAATTTTATCCCTGATGTCCTTACACAGCTCCCTGGTCTTGGCCATTGTCGAGAGGTTGGAGTCCGTTTGAGTGTGTGGACAGGTGTCTTTCATACAGGTAACGAGATCAAACAGTTGCAGTTAATACAAGTAATGACTGGAGAACAGGTGGGCATACAATGTGATTTTCGGGATTTTTGTTTTAATTCCGTCTCTCACAGTTGAAGTGTACCTATGGTAAATTTTACAGACCTCTACATGCTTTGTAAGTTGGAAAACCTGCAAAATCAGCAGTGTATCAAATACTTGTTCTCCCCACTGTTCATGCAATCCTGTGTACTGTATGAATTTGCAGAAAAGTTTACATAGTCTTGTCTAGAAAACTTTGACTGCTAGAATACATCAGCATGTTTTACTTATACACAATTTTGCCGGTGCTCCCACAAACCGACCGTCCTACATACTACCCTCCCTTATTGTTTTTGGGACATGGTTTTGTGACATGGTTACAGGACATAGTTTGCTTGTGAATCTCAGGTAATGATATGGGAGGAATAACACTGATCCAGGTCCAGTCTGGACGTGAACCCGGCAGCCCCATTACAGCCCAGGTCCTCCTGACTGCCTCTCCCAGCAGACCCAGCCCCGCCCCCCAGGCCCAAACTGACCCTCTGCAGAGCCGGCCCCGACGGACAGGCTCCTTGGCTCTCTTTTTTAGGAAGGTGAGGATACACATACCACATCCTCAACTTTCTCTACCCAAAGCTACTTTTCAAACCTCTTCTGGGGTCTGCCTTCTTTTCCATTTCAATCCCCTCCTTAACTAGCCCAGCTGAATTAACTGGTCAACTGATCAATCATTGCAGCAGGTTTAGGGTGGCAAACGCCTTGTAAAATATTTAGGGCTGTCTGAGAAATGGTAGGAGAATCACTGCAATACACTGTATTGCAGTGTATTGCAGTGGCACCCTTTTTTGGGACAAGGGTGCCACCCGCTGGCAGCATGTAGCCTAGCAGCTGAGCATCTCACCAGTTCCTGGTCTCTTGCTGGATTGAATCCCAGAATATGGTGTTCTTTTCCAGAGCAAGACAGATGAGCCTAATTTCTCCCAGGTGGATTTTGTAAATGTAAATGTGTTTACGGGCAATGTTGGGATTAGGGCTATCACATTTTAGTTGAATGTTAATTGTTGCACCAATAATTGCGATTAATGATATTGTTTATAGTTCAAATTGTATGCCACTATTATAGTGTAAGGCTAATAGTATTGTAATAATACATCTGGTGATCTGGAGATTAGTGGTGTTTGTGCTTTTGAGTGACACTTTTTTTGGTGTAAAGCCAGCGATTGACAGCCTTGAAATAATTAGGCTCACCTCTTTCATTTGTCCTAAAACCATAATGTGCCCAGGGCGGTGCAGTTTGGCTTTGGAACTACCACTTAATGTTAAAGATTGCTCTCCACAAAACGCAACCACAAAGCAATGGCAATTACGTTTCATGCTCTGCAGCAAATATTATTGTGATTTGAAATGGCCTTCATGTACGGTGAGGGAAATATTATTTGATCCCCTGCTGATTTTTGTATGTTTGCCCATGGATAAAGAAATGATCAGTCTATATTTTTAATGGTAGGTTAAATTTGAACAGTTAGACAGAATAACAACAAAACAATCCAGAAAAACACATGTCAAAATTTGTATACATTTATTTGCATTTTATTGAGGGAAATTAGTATTCGACCCCTCTGCCAAACGTGACTTAGTACTTGGTGGCATAACTCTTGTTGGCTATCAGAGGTCAGAAGTTTCTTGTAGTTGGCCACCAGGTTTGCACACATCTCAGGAGGGATTTTGTCCCACTCTTTACAGATCTTCAAGTCATTAAGGTTTTGAGGCTGATGTTTGGCATCTCGAATCTTCAGCTCCCTCCACAGATTTTCTATGGGATTAAGGTGTGGAGACTGGCTAGGCCACTCCAGGACCTTAATGTGCTCCTTCTTGAGCCAATCCTTTGTTGCCTTGGCTGTGTGTATTGGGTCATTGCTATGCTGGAATACCCATCTATGACCCATTTTCAATGCCCAGGCTGAGGGGAGGTTCTCACCCAAGGTTTGATTGTACATGGCCCCGTCCATCGTCCCTTTGCGGGTGAGTTGTCCTGTCCCCTTAGCAGAAAAACACCCCAAAGCACAATGTTTCCACCTCCATGTTTGATAATGGGGATGGTGTTCTTGGCATCAAAGGCAGCATTCCTCCTCCAAACACAGCGAGTTGAATTGATGCCAAAGAGCTCGATTTTGGTCTCATCTGACCACACTTTCTCCCCGATATCCTCTGAATCATTTAATGTTCACTGGCAAGCTTAAGATGTGCTTCAGACAAGATTCTGCTGTGTAGTTCTGGGCTGATTCCTCACCAATTTTCATGATCATTGATCCACGAGGTGAGATCTTGCATGGAGCCCCAGGCTTATAGCCCATTCCAGCCTTGTGTAGGTCTACAATCTTGTCCCTGATGTTCTTAGACAGTTTGGCCATGGTGGAGTGATTGTAATCTGATTGATTGCTTCTGTAGACAGTTATCTTTTATACAGGTAACATAATGAGATCACGAGCACTCCCTTTAAGGGAGCCAGGAATCTTTCTAAATGAGAGGGAATCAAATTGTTATTTTCTTCATAAAAATGCAAATCAACATATGAAATTTTTTCTGGTTTGTTTTTGGTGTTATTCTCGCTGGTCAAATAAAACTACCATTACAATTATAGACTGATCATTTCTTTGTCAGTGGGCAAAGATAATATCCAAATAATTGTTTTAACGCTCAGTTAATTCTGTTAAAAATGTACAAGGACGATTTGTTTAATAAAACAATTAATATGCAACGGATTAAAGCGCATTATTTGATTATGACATATCGATGAAAATGACAAGTCAGCTTAAAATCGGTATGAAAAAAATATACACGTTTTTCTTTTGTCGATCAAAGTTGATGCAACAAATGAGCGAATGAAACCTGTGAAATAATGTTTTGACATGCTGTCTGATGGAAACAGACAATTTGTGTGGTTTTTGTTGCGCCGTTTCTAACATTGGTGTAAAAATCACTTATTCAGATTGGAAACATGACTTTGGAATACATTTTTTTTGCATAAAGATCATTGTCATAAAATTATTAGCGATCTGGTTCATATAATCGATCTTGCTCATATAAGCCCTAGCTGGATTATCTACTGAGCCTTAAATTATTTACAACAAATGTATGATGTTGGATCATAGACTGATCTCTAGCACAACCCAAATCTTTCACTCTTAGTGCTGTTTTTGTGCATACATATTGAGCCTAGTCCTTTACTAAAGAAGCAGGATAACTGGAAATGTTCCTCTGAGCTTGTCTCTGTGAACCTGGTCCCTGGATGTGGTGAATATGTCAGTGGACCTTAACCAAATGATGGAAACGCATCAGGATCTGTTGATCTCTTAGGACTAGGTGTAATCTGCTTTATCTGCCCATGGTCTTGTTTACTTGGTTTATTGGTTCATCTTTAGCCTGCTAAAACATCTTGTCCCTCCCACCATCAATCTTTCTCTCCCCTCTTTCTCTCTTTTGTTATAGGTGTACCACCTAGCTAGTGTGAGACTTAGAGACCTGTGCATGAGGCTGGACATTTCAGCAGAGCTCAGGGGCAAGATCTGGACATGCTTTGAGCACTCAATTGTCCAGAGTCCGGAGCTGATGAAGGACAGACACCTAGATCAGCTCCTCCTTTGTGCTATCTACATAATCTCTAAGGTACTAAAGCCCTGAGGGGATTTACTTGCATACATTTTGTTTGGAATACATTTATTTCCAAGCCTTTCAGTAAGAGCATCTGGTAAATTAATCATTCAAGACACTGTTTTCTGGATTTCTGGAAGTTCTTTGCATTTTCATTAGGATTTTTCCATTATTTAACTGGATATGTCTGAGAACCTGTGCAAACAACAATGACATTAAACTGACATACAAGATGGCAGCATACTGAACCATAAGAATAAAAATACAAATAAACATGACATACAAAGAAGATAAATGTAAACAACCATTCAGGTGGACCATGACCTTTACCCTATTATTGTTATTTTCAGTCAGACAGTGAAAAACACTATTGACATTGGTATTGGAACTGCAATGCCATTTATTTATGTTTGTTTGGTTACTCTGTTATATCCAAAACACAAATCCTTAACAAATTACTATATATCCTTTGTATATTCAAATATATATTCAAATGTGACAAATTATGTTTTATATATTGCTTTTCTTCAACTCAATTGTCTTCTCTTCTGTGGAAAAACTAAATGAACTGGTTAATGTGGTAAGACAACCTCTGGGGAAAGATGCCCCCCAGCCTTCTTTAATTCTTTAGACATAATGAGGTGTCACCATTATTTTTCCCCCTCTTGCTGGATCTAGTTTTGAGGGGGAAAAAATCCTTTATTCCCTGAATATACAGTGGATATATTGTCTACACACCCCTGTTAAAATGCCTAGTGTTTGTGATGTAATAAACTCATGTCAGAATGTTTTCCACCTTTTTAAAATGACCTGTAATGTGAACAATTCAGTTGAAAACAAACTCTTTAAGGGGGGAAAATAAACTCTCAATAACTTGGTTGAATAGCTGTGCACCCCCTTAACCCAATACTTTGTTGAAGCACCTTTTGACTTTATTACAGCACTCAGTCTTTTTGGATAGGAGTCTATTAGCATGGCACATCTTGACATGGCAATATTTGTCCATTTGCAATAGCGCACCAAATCTGTCAGATTGCAAGGACCTCCTGTGCACTACTTTGGAAGCTCTCTGCGGACCATGGCTTTTGTTCTTAAGATGCATCTAAGAAAGTGTTAGGAAAATCCTACTGGAACAGCTTAACTTTTTTATGATTTATCAGTCACTTTGAATGATGTCAGGCTGTGTAATGACTTCATTTAACATGAGTTGGAATGTGATTGGTTAATTCTGAACACAGCCACATCCCCAGTTTTAAGAGGGTGTGGACTCTTATGCAACCAGGCTATTGTACGATTTTCATTTTTCCCCCTTGAAGATTTCAGTTTGATTTTCACATTATTGGTCACATTAAAAGTGGAAAATGTTACTTTTACATCACAAAAACCTGGCATTCTAACAGGGATGTGTAAACTTTTTTATATCCATTGTATTTAATAAGTGATTTTGTCAAATTGTTTTTAAGGTAATTTGATCTAATTGGATATTTAAAAAAACATCTACTCATTCAAAGTATTTATATATTTAAATTATTTTTGCATTATAGAATAATAGTGAAAATGTCTGAACTATAAAATAACACATGGAATCATGTAGTAACCAAAGCTACAAGTGCAGCATCTCACTTATCGACTGTGTGTCCAGTGTAGGTTTCTTTTGCCTACGTGGACAATGCTCAAGATAATCACCCAAAAGCCTGTGGGCCTCTTGTTAGTTGAATGTAATTTAAAATCCTAATCACATTGAAATAATAAATTATTTTAAACACAGCTTTGGCCTGTTAATGTTATCAGGTGAGTACTGTTATCAGTACTCACATTAGGCTACTTTTGTACTAAAATGTATTCAACAACACTGGCTGCTGAGCTTTACTAGATGTGGTTGATTGGAGCTGGGGTTTTTTCTTTGGCAATTAGAATGTGTCCAACTGCAAAGCCTGCACCACAGACTTCTGCTTTTGTTTCTACTGGGTTAATTGAAATGTGCTCTCATTCAATTGACCGCTCATACTCTGTCCAGTCTTATGCTGTCAAAGCAGGCCTAGTTTGGGCATGAGATTGCAGGACCCAGTGTCAAAATACAAATAATTCACTGACCTTTCATCATTTGTTTTTCTTTCTTGCTGCTAATATACTTAACAAAAATATAAACACAACATGCATCAATTTCTAAGGTTTTACTGTTTGACAGATTTATTAAGCTCTTGATCAATAGATGTCAGATTTGCACAGACTACTGCTGGCTATGCTTGAGATTGAATTGTCCGCCCTGATGCACAAATCCACGTTTTGTCTTCACGTAAATGAAGGAATCAACGCTAATTACTATATTTAGCACATTTGAACTACAGTACTTTTACTTTACTGTGAACAACAGTACACAAAATAAAATGGACAACCATTAACAATCACAGCACAATCATCTCCATTCTGATCCAGCTTATTAACAAATTGATTAAATAATAAATTGCACTGGACATTTTACAGATACTTTCCTTGCAATTACATAAAAATATGTTGTAAAGGCTAGGTCTATACAATAATCTAGGCCGACACCTGACGTTGGCTAACTTGCCACACTGCCCTATCCTCTTGGCATTTTTCTCTGATGCTCTTTCCCTCCTTTCTTATTGTTCCTGGGTTTTCTTTTCCTTCAAAGCCTGCCTGTCGTTTTTGGGCTTATTTTCAAGTTAAATTCTGAGTTGAGGCTGGTTGATTTGGCCTTCATATATTCCAATAGCCTCTGAGTGAAATACTTCCCAGATCAAACCCTTTCAGTCAGTTTTTATTTCTCCAGTTTTTACTTTTGATGACAACTGTCTGTTGGACAGTATTTAGCGCACTTTTTATTTTATTTTTTAAATCTTACTCTGTCAGATCTACAAGCTGTCTCAGCAGCTTTTAGATCTTTGCCCCAGCAAAGCTTTTTGATCAACTATATGAAAGGAATTATTGGCTTTGCCAGTAACAGCAAAATTACTAAGGCCAAAATCGGCACAGATAATCGGCCAGGCCGATAATCGGTTGAACATAATTTGTAATTAAATGTGTATACATTTGTAAATTAAAGATTGGTATTGTTACGTGTTTACGTATTATTGTGGTTACTATTTACTATTTTTAGTTTGTTTCTCTTGGTATGAATGCAAGGGAGTGGCAACCTATGAATGTGACACTACTCCTACAAAATGATTGTCCTGCCTTCAACACTTGATTCGGGTAGAACCATAAAAGGAGGTCTGATTTTTGAAAATGGGCGTGTGTTTAAGGTGAGATTTTGTGACAAACGGGGGTTTGATCGTTCACTACTAAATTCAAAGCGGTTGTGTTGTGTAGTGAATTCAGTATTTCAGCTACCCACTGTTTTGTTGGATAGTGTGTATTTTTGTATGCACTTTTTGGGACACTTCCTCCACTTTGTCCAGGACACACTTTTTGTTTTTACTATATATACAGTGAGGGGGGGTAAAGTATTTGATCTCCTGCTTATTTTGTATATTTTTCCACTGACAAATGATCAGTCTATAATTGTAATGGTAGGTTTAATTGAACAGTGAGAGACAGAATAACAACAACATTAATCCAGGAAAATGCATGTCAAAAATGTTATAAATAAATTTGCATTTTAATGAGGGAAGTAAATATTTGATCCCCTCAGAGTTCTGGCTCCCAGGTTTCTTTTATACAGGTAACACGCTGAGATTAGGAGCGCACTCTTAAATGGCTTGTTACCTGCATAAAAGACACCTGACCACAGAAGTGATCAGATTCCTAACTCTCCAACATGGCCAAGACCAAAGAGCTGTCCAAGAATGTCAGAGACAAGATTGTAGACCTACACAAGGCTGGAATGGGCTGCAAGACCATCGCCAAACAGCTTGGTGGGAATGTGACAGCGGTTGGTGTGATTATTTGCAAATGGAAGAAACACAGACCTGTCAATCCCCCTCGATCTGGGACTCCATGCACAATCTCATGGAGTTGCAATGATCATAAGAACGGTGAGGAATCAGCCCAGAACTACACAGGAGGAGCTTGACTGATGCCCATCTGAAGTTTTACCAATGAACGTCTGAATGATTCAGAGGATACCTGGGTGAGGTGTGGTCAGATGAGACCAAAATCGAGCTCTTTAGCATCAACTCCACTCGCTGTGTTTGGAGGGAGAGGAATGCTGCCCATGATCCCAAGAACACCATCCCCATCGTCAAACAAGGAAGTGGAAACATTATGCTCTGGGGTTGTTTTTCTTCTAAGGGGACAGGACAACTTACCCGCGAAGGGGCGATGGACTGGGCCATGTACCGTCAAATATTAGGTGAGAACCTCCCCTCAGCCAGGGCATTGAAAATGGATTTTGGATGGGTATTCCAGCATGACAATGACCCAAAACACATGGCCAAGGCAACAAAGGATTGGCTCAAGAAGGAGCACATTAAGGTCCTGGAGTGGCCTAGTCAGTCTCCACACCTTAATCCCATAGAAAATCTGTGGAAGGAGCTGAAGGTTCCAGTTGCCAAACATCAGCCTTCTTTGTCTGTGGGCAAACATACGAAATCAGCTGGGCATCTAATACATTTACCCATTCACCGTATACATATCCAACTTTATATTTAACTCATCGACATCCTATCCGTGTAGGCGGCAGCAGCGCGACAAAGCCATGGCCCACGACAGCTGTCCAACGGGGGATGAGTAGTGTCCATTCTTTGTTTCTGTGCTAGCTAGTTAAAACAGCTTAAATTGCACGAGGGAGGAGTTAATGTCATTTGTCAAATGGGTTATAGACAAGTAAAACATTTTTCATACCGGTTTTCAGGAGCAACAGCTAGAATTGCTGGTTTATTTGGTTAAGATCACATTTTGTAATGCCCTTTTGTAAAAGCACTTAGTGACAAATGCTGATGTAAAAACACCTGGCCTTAAACCCCAAGGAGTAATGAACGGTAGTGTTGAATTTCAGTGGCTATGAAAAACTCCCTAAGCAGGCTGAACTTTAGAAAGAACCCTATAGAGGAACCAGACTCAGATGGGTGACCAGTCCTCTTCTGGCTGTGCCGAATAAACATAATAAGAGTACAAATTGTAATAATTAATGAATGCATGTGGGCAGTGTCCAGAGTATATTTAAACCTTGTCCAGGTCAGAAGCATGACCAGATGAACAAGGACCGGGATTACTGGGGGGGAGGGGTGGTCAGCAGAGTGGCAGCTGAAATCGTCAGGTCTTGATCTGCAACCCAACCAGGAGGACTTTGGACAGGGACAGCAATGAATGATGACTGGTACTCCGCCAGTGTGGGGCAAGACCTCATGTATAAAACGGAAGGAGACTGGGAACATTTTGAAAATGCATTCCTTAGATCTACAAGGATTTATAGTGGAGAACTGGCCCTACTCCCTCAGCACAATAATATAGCAGTGTAAGACCTTGAGAAACATGTTCATCTACTGTTCTGTTTTCCTTTGAGCTAATCTCAGTGGTGTGGTGGTCTTCATGTGAGAAACTGTGGGAGAGGGTGTAACCTGTTCATGGTTGTTTCATCAGGACTGTTTCCAGATGTTAAGACTATCCTAATGTTTATTTGCTGTAAAAATATACAAAGGGATTTCGTGGCTTTATTGAATGCTTTCTAAATATGTACTGTAAACTGCATGTAAACTTAGTTCTGTGAGTGAGTTGGCCAGTGTGGGGGAAAAATGTAAGCTAAAAATAAAATGGAACTGACATTGTTATTAATAGGGTTTTTCATGGAATAATATTAAACTCCTTTCCACATTTTCTGACAAGCAATTACAAAGATGGTCATTTTCAGGGAACTGCATTTGGATAAACAAGACATCAGTGAATGACAAAATGTCCATACCATTTTATGTGTTTTCTTATTTTACCAGCTTAGTTGACCAAAAACATTATCATTTACAGCAACTAGCTGGGGAGCAATTAGGGTTTATTTGAGGAAGGAATGACATTCTACCCTGCCAAGGCTCAATGATATGATCTGTCAACCCTTAGAGCATCTGACCAGTAATGGAACTGCTAAGCTAACTATGCGTGTTAATGGATTGACGAAGTTTCAAAATGTGATTTATCTGCCCGTGGCTGTAATATTAGCTTTCAGCTGTTTAAAGCGGGTAGGTAAAGTAAATCGTCAATCGTGTGTTTACATGAAAGGGGGTTATTTGTTTTGAATGAAAGATAATTATTTTGTAATTCTCCCATTTTCCATAACTTAACACCCTTAAAACCTTAATAATAATAATTATAATTGTTGTTATTGTTATTGTTGTTATTATTATTATTATTATTATTATTAATCTCATTGAATGCTATTCTAGATTATGAAAGACGCCCACTCGTTCCAGGACATCATGAAATGTTACCGAAGTCAACCGCAAGCCAGCAGTCACGTAAGTCATGCAAAGGTTCATTACATTTTCTCGGAACTCATCTGTTTATTTCATCCTAAAACAGCTGTGCATTAAAGTAACACGGTGTTCATGGTTCTCGTTTATATACCCTACAGGTCTACCGTAGTGTCCTCATCAGGCCATGCAGCAAAGCAGCACCGCCTTCAAATGAGAACATGGAAATTGATCCCACCTTTGCGAGAGAATGTAAGTCCGCTTGATACCCGAAACCTCTCTGCGGCCGGTCTGGTCAAAGCCAGGTGATTAACAATGTTGGATAGTCTGAAGTCGAATTGAACTGAATCACACTGAGTATTAACCAAATCATTGTCCAGCATTCTGAAAGGTTTAAGCTATACAGTACGTGCATAATTATTAGGCAAGTGAGTATTCTGATTGTATCATTATTTCAATGCACATTTCCAACTCCGAACAATATAAACTTGAATGCTCATTGGATTTAATAATTTTCAGGTAAAATGTGTTTGTGTAATGTGGCAACAGTTAATAACACCTAATATAAAGGTTTCCATAATTATTAGGCAGCTTTATGACCTCAGGTAAAATGGGTCGAAAAAGAGATTCTAACTGACACTGAAAAGTATTTTACAATTTTTGACTTTTCAGTCTTTTAGCTTCTGGCTCTTTTGCAGACTAATAATTGATCCAAGTCAGGGGGAGAAGCGTCCCTTGTTAATTCATAAAATATAGTACATGTCTGTCTTGGATGTTTAGCCTTCTTTCCATCTCTCATGTAGTCTTTCTAGATGTCTCTGTGCTGCTCCAAATGTCTTTGTCTTTAACAGCACATTTAATGCTAGACAAACTTATAACACATCCCCTTCACTATCTGTCGGTCTTCCTATCAAGTGCAATGTATGTTCCAACCTCCCTATGTTTTTGTATAGTGTCCATTGTTCTTGGGTCCACACACAGGATGTATGGACAGGATGTATGGGGGATGTATGGAGTAGTGGGCATCACCTGTCCAAACATTGTTATTTGTGCAGTTTCTAAAAAAGTAAAGAAAATGGCACATTTGCAAAGCATAATTACTCTGTGGTTGTGTCCTCTAACAAAAGTATAGAACTAAAATACCCTCATATTATCTGAAAGACATACTTTCGCACAAGCCTGATGCAACACTCCTGAAATAGCTAAACTAATGAGTCGTGACCAACCGGACAATCAAAGGTTTTGTTGCGAGTAGTCAACTGTGGTGCAAAAAACGAATGGATATGGAAAAACCTCAAATTTACTCCAAAAGACTTGAGAATAATTAAATGTGAAGCTACCAGAAACCCATTATCCTCCAGTGCCATCATATTCCAGAACTGCAACCTATCTGGAGTGTCCAGAAGAACAAAGGTGTCAAGTGCTCTGAGACACGGGCAAAGCAAGAAGGCTGAAACACGACCACCACTGAATAAGATTTAGCCGCCACTGAATAAGATCTGGATCACAAATTTACCCACAGCACCACTTCAGTCAGGCGCCAGCCAGGTGGAAGAGGGGTACTGGTATGGGGGGGGGCTATCATTAAGGATGAGGTAGTTGGACCTTTTCAGGTTGAAGATGGACTGAAACTGAATTCCCAAACCTACTGCCAGTAACTGGAAGATACTTTCTTCAAACAGTAGTACAGGAAGAAGTCCTCATCATTCATGAAGGCTATGATCTTCGTGCAGGACAATGCTCCCTTACATGCATCCAAGTAATCTACTGCTTGGCTAGATGCGTGAATAATGACCTTGCCCCCTTCCACTCCTGATTTTTAATTCTATTGAGAATTTCTGGACCCTTCTCAAACATGAAATTTACAGTCAGGGAACAGCATTCGGGAGGCTGTGGTTGTTGCTTCAGCGAAAGTTGATCGTGAACAGATCAAAAAACTGACAAGACTCCATGGAGGGAAGGCTCATGGCAATTATTGAAATGAAGGGTGGTTATATTAGTCTCTGAATATTTTAGAAATATTTTTTTGGCATTTTGTGTTACCTATTTGTTACACTTAGTTAAGAAATTGAGACTAAACGTTTGTTGGGAGACATAGTACTTTTAATTAGTTGCCTCATAATTCTACATTCTCTATGATATCAATTATATTTTGGTTTGACATTGTGATTGGTCAACAATTAAATAAATCTTGAGAAATAAGTTGTGCAAGCAATGTATTCCAACTGACATGATAGGCAGTGCGATTGGGCCTCAGTGACCAATGAGTATTCACTCCTCCCGTCTTAACTCTCAGATGCTGAGAAATCCAACCAGAGCAGCATCAAGGAGGGCCCCATGCAGCAGGGGGAGGAGCGTGGTGACCTCATCCAGTTCTACAACTCTGTCTATGTTCTGAAGATGAAGGGATTCGCCCTCCGATATGCTGCCACCAGCACAGACAACAGGGTATAAACATGCCCCTGACCTGGCGACAGTCCAGTATAAACACCTACACGTGTACTTTCTTATTGGTGAAGTGGTGATCCAGTTGTCAGTTGCTGTTGATCCCTGTTAAGGCAGTCAGACATTTGAAAGCTAGTCAGAATCTGCAGCTCCAGTAGTTTTCTGTTGTTCCCTCTTCCAGATGGAGGCACCTCCTCTGTCCCCGTTCCCCTTGGTGAGAGCCCAGCCCCTTTCGCCACGCCGCATCTCCCAGAGACACTCAATTTACGTGTCCCCGCACAAGAACGGCTCCTGCCTGACACCCAACTCAGCCTACACCTACAGGATCAATGGCAGCCCCTCTAAAGTATGTCTCCCACACCTTACACCGGCATTTAGCTGAAAATAGTTCACCTTAAATTAGGTTGTCTGTGCAATTGTACAAATGTACTCCTGTAATCCTTAGTCCAGGGCAAACATTGTTTTCAATTAGTTTTCAGAGGTTGGCCACTTAATGATGAATTTCTGGCCACTAAGGGAAGTATTTATTTTAAAAAATTGCTCAGTGATCCTTTACAGTTTAAACCAGCCCTAAAAAAACATCTGAATTAAGTATCGAGGAGAGCTTTTGAAAACCAGATGGATCAGTCCCTTTTTGGCTCAAGCCTAGTTTTATGTTGTGTAAGAAACCTTTGTATATCAGTGTTAGCTCACCTGCATTGCCCTCCCTAGGAGCTAACTGACATCAACAGGATGATCCGCCAGGGAGGGGTGAGCAGGAAAAGGGCATTTTCCATGGAGGGCGACTACTCTGCTGAATCCCCCACCAAACGGGTTTGTCCAGAGAATGAGGATGTGTTGCTCAAAAGGCTGCAGGATGTGGTCAGCGAGCGTGCCCACCACTGACGCCCGCCCAGTGCCAACAACTCAATCATGTCTCCTGCCTAGTGCACACACACACACACACTTCCTACAGAATGGTTCTGTAGCTTTCTCTCGTTAAGTTGTATTTTTATTTTTGTCAGCTTGTTTTTCCATGTTTTGTCTCTTTGTCATGAACCTAAACATTGCTTTTAAATAGATTGAGATTTTTACAAAAAAAATTGTCTGGGGTCCATCAAGAATGAACCGTTTAATGCTTTATGAATTCTGGATGGTGCATCATCACAAAAAAAGCTATATCCCCCTTCATGTCACTGAGGCAGTAATTGTGTAGTATCTACACATTTCATGTGCTGTTTTGAAATCTGAGTTATGCTACTATGGTGCTATTTTTTTTATATCAAGGATGAATCCTTTTAAACCTCAACTGCAACATTTCACAGTAGAATCAAACAGTAACTACATCCCGGTGTGACGGGTATAGCACAATCACTTTGTATTTTGAAGTAGTAGGGGCTGTAAATTTGATTGCTTTAGTGTCTGCAGTTTCCACTTCTAATATTACAACCCAATTTTATTAGAGCCTCGTTATGTCATGAAGTAAATTTGTGTTTACATTGCTTTTGTGATGTAATCCTGAGGCAATATTTTTTTATGGTAGTGGCAATGTCAAAAATCTGTGTTTTATTGAGTTAGTGGTATACTGATGATTTTTTTTGGTCAAACATGTTAATTAACCTTTTTAATTACTCAACCATTGTACAATCAAACAATGTTGTACAATAAAACATTTCAGAGGTTTGTTTTGTGTTATCTAAGTCCCTGGTTGAAATGTACCTAATTGTGATTAGATATGTAGATTTTTTTTATGGACTCAATATGAATTAGTTGATTATGCTCTAACACAGATCATACATGTTGGATATACGCATGAGGGTATAACTGATCCCAAAATATTTAAGATATGCAATTTAATATTGGTACATTCTGTGGCATCTTCCAAAAACTCAATTAGATGGTACTACGTGAACCTAAAGTCTATATATCTGGAACTGTATTCACAAAACATTTTCTTAGCAGTAAGAGGACTCATAAATGGCACAAAAAAATCCTAGCTAAGTGTTTCCTCTTTAAACCTATTCACATAGCTGCCAAGACCAACCTTTACGAAGGAACGAGATAAGAGAAAGGTCAGTATTGACCCCGTTGCTATGGATGATGTGTTCTATGAACAAGCTTACTTACTATGCCCATAGTGATTGGCTGGTGTAGGGGATGATCTGTGTCTGTGAATTCATCATAGCAATACTGTAGAAGAATATCATGTTGTCATATTGAAAAAATGAAATTGTCACTGATTAAACATGAAACCAAGAATGACATACTTAGTAGCAAAATATGTTCAGCTAATTGTTAGCCTCTTACATGTGTGGCAGCTTAAGTGTTATTTGATGCTGCAGTACTTCATGCAATTGTGTCCCAGCACCAACTACACCGGGTGGTCTAGCTATGACCATGAAGTCTGCTTTGTTTCTTTGCAGTTCAAGAACATCACGAGGAAACCGAATGATTTGTCATTATAGCTGCATTTTCCCTCTGGTTAAGTAGTGTAGAGTTAAAACCTTGATGTTTGATGTTATTGCGTTTCTGTTTTTTGGTGAAGTGACAGCATCCCTGATTATCTCTGATCATAGTAGCTTCGCGGTTAAGGCAATGCCTTGTTAAAAGTTCAGTATCAATAAATGTTTCTAAAACATTGAGATGATTACTATGGGGGATATTTCTATAAGAGTGTTTGATTTTCCACAACATTATGAGGTGGATTGCCGGCAGGAGCCCTATTACGATTGGCTCTGACTTGGTTTTAGGTGACTTAGGAGTCCTCTTGGGACGGATGTGCCAATTCTTTTAAAGAGTTTGTCCTAAATCAGCAAGTTAGGGGCTGCTTTTAGCCTTAAAATGTTTTGTGAATACCCCCTGAAAATTATTCTGAGTTTCTGTCCTACAAAAAACAATTTAGAAATTATTTTATGCTAATACAGTTAAGAAAAAATATTCTAAGCATTTACTTTCTTAAATTGTTTTGGGAATCAGGACCCTATTTTCTTACATAGTAGCTGTGGATCAAGCTTTTGTCTGCCCTTTTATTCAAAAAAGACCATGTTGATAAGATGTCTTTGGTGTACACAACCTGTGATGGCATGTTATTACAAACAGCCAGTCCATCTGGGCAGGCTTGTCTCAGGCTTGATGCGTAG
Source organism: Esox niger (assembly GCA_016801105.1). Classification (NCBI taxonomy): domain Eukaryota; kingdom Metazoa; phylum Chordata; class Actinopteri; order Esociformes; family Esocidae; genus Esox; species Esox niger. The sequence goes on along the minus strand of JACXGJ010007352.1, from coordinate 5,382 downwards.
GTTAGTTTCTGTCAATCTGGGACACTGGTCTACGGTGGGCTTGAGTCTGACCTACCGCTCTTTCAGCAAAAGCTATAATTTCACCACTTATGTCTCATAAAGCATACCATTTAAATTTTAAAACTGGTTACATTTAGTTGACCATTGGTGGGAGTGATGAGTGCATTTCTCCAAAACAAGTTTACATCTCTGAACAATTAGTTAATTGCTCACACCAGTTTAGAATTTCTCATTTAAGCAATTTGCATGTGTTAAGGCACGTGTGCAAAAAAGTACAATTGTCTACAATTTGCACAATACCTACATGGCACATGGCTTTCTGATCAAAACTGGTGAGTTGATTCTCATTGAAATTGTCATTCTTCCATACACTCTTTCGTGTGAGTCATCACATGCAAAATGATCCATTCAATTATCAAAATCTGTCACATATAGGTGCTGGTTATATAATTAGAACATCATCAAAAAGTAGATTTATTTCAGTAATTCCATTCAAAAGTGAAACTTGTATAATACATACAGTCATTCCACACAGACTGATATATTTCAAGTGTTCATTCCTTTTAATTTTGATGATTATAACTGACAACTAATGAAAACCCCCAAATCAGTATGCACCGAGTGGTGTGATGTTGAAAAAAAATCTCTTGCCAGACCAAGAAAAGTGACAGGATCTCCACCAAAAAGTAGGACTCGTAGTGTTTGTTTTTTACAGAACTAGAAATTTTTCATTGCAGTCTTTTGTTTCCATGGATGCCATTTTGTGGCAAATTTTCAGCACACAGAATTGTACGGTATTCACCTTTACCACTGTTGAAACTGGTATCTTAAGCTCAGTGTGTAACACATCAGCATTCAACTAGACAGAATAGTAGCATGCATACAGTTGTGCTCAAAGGTTTGCATAACCTGGCAGAAATTGTGGAATTTTGGCATTGATTTAGAAAATATGACCGATCATTTTTTTTTAACAGATAATGGTCGTATGAAGCCATTTATCACAGGTGTTTGGCTCCTTTTCGTAATGATAACAGAAATCTCCCAACAGGCCCTGATCAGAAGTTTACATACCTTTGAATGCTTGGCCTTATTACAGACATACAAGGTGATACACAGGTGAAAATGGCAATTAAAGCAGAATTTCCCACACCTGTGGCTTTTTAAATTACAACTAGTGTCTGTGTATAGTCAATGAGTTTAACTCTTGCATAGATGCACACAGCAGAGGCATGGGGAGCAGACAATAAATGTCAAAAGCATAACAACGTAATGGAATTTTATGAAGATGGAAAATGATATTAAAAGATATCCAAAGCCTTGCAAATGCAAGTTAGTACTGTTCAATCTCTTATTAAGAACTGGAACATTTGGGGTTCTCTTGATACCAAGCCAAGGTCAGGTATACCAAGAAAGATTTCAACCAAAACTGCTGTAAGAATTTTTTGGGGATTACAAAGAAAAACCCACAGGTAACTCATGAGATATACAGACCACTCTGGAAAAAGATGTTGTGGTTGTTTCAAGGATCACAAGACGACGAACAAAAATGAGCTGCATGGTTGAGTTGCCAGAAAGCCTTTACTGCACCAATGCCACAAAAAGCCTGGTTACAATATGCCCGACCACCTTGACACACCTCACTGCTTCTGGCACATTGTATTTTGGAGCGACGTGACCAAAATACTGCTTTATGGTCACAACTATAAACACTTTGTTTGGAGTGGGGTCAAGGCCTAGTGAAAAGGCTTTGGTGGTGGCTTGCTGGCTAAGTATTGTGAAGGATGGTGGTGGCGCGCTGATGTTTTGGTGGTGTTTGAGCTCTGAAGGCACGAGGAGACTTGTAAAAATGTATGGCAAGAAAATACTGACAGACAATTTTCATTCCTCTGTACAAAAGCTGCGCATGGAATGTTCTTGGACATCCCAGCACAACAATTACCCTAAGCACAAGGCCACCCCTCCAGTGGTTACAGCAGAAAAAGGTGAAGGTTCTTGGGTAGACATCATAGTCTCCTGACCTTAATATCATCAAGCCAGTCTGGGGAGATAGTCAAACGTGCGGTTCATGCAAGACAACCAAAAACTGCATGACCTGGAGGCAATTTGAAAAGACGAATGGGCAGCTGTACCACTTCGGGCCTCATAGAAAACTATTACAAAAGACTGCACACTGTCACTGCTAAAGGGGTCAGCATTAAGAACTAAGGATATGAAGACTTTTGAACAGGGGTCAGTAAAAAAAAATGTCAATAATTGCTTTATGATTGTACCATTTTGTTATAACCTACAGTTGAATGTGAATCCCATAAGAAATTAGACATGTTTTGTGGCTGCTCACTCATGTTTTCTTTATAATTGGTATATATATTACCAATTCTCCAAAGGTATGCAAACTTTTGAGCACTGTTATGTCCCTCCAATGAATCGGGAGAAGAGGACACAACTGCCAAAGGCCACGCATGCTGGTTGAGTGAACTGGGGTGAGTGCACTAGCTAAATACCATTACCCAAATGTTGGGAACATTAGGGATTTTATAATCCACCACACCATACACAATTCTCACAATCAATAACCAAGAATCCTAATCAGGTAGGGAGAACTGCAGGCAAAGGGGTTAGGAGTAGGGTGGTGCCAGCAGTCTGATAAATTAAAGAAACAATCCCCAAACAGCCCTGCACTTACCTACAACTACTTCCCTATCACACCACTTGCCTTATGGCTACACAACACTGGGTGGCAGCCACTTCTAACCTAGTGGATATAACAAAAGGTTATCTACGGGTAAACCCGAGGGTAGCTACCTAGCTCTAGTCCTTAGACGTCTAGGGTAAGGATCAGGGTTACACAGGTTACAATGCTGGTGTCAAACAAATTATTCAATTACTAATCACTATACATTCAAAAGTTTCAACTAGCAGTCAAATATAAAGCACAAGACCCTCTTCCTCCTTGGGGGTATTTCAGAAAGCAGGTTTATTGAAATCTCAGAGTTAATTGACTTAGAGTTGAGGGAAACTCTGGGTTATGGTTTCAAAGAGCCAGTTCAGCATTACTCTGGCAACATACTCCGTGAAGTTATTTTTCACATGATACATTGTGGAGGTGCTCTCAGTTTAGAACAAATTCTTTGTGTTGCAAAGAATTTTCCTTTGAAAATGTAGCCTATACAGCACAAATTAGACACACCACAGACCTTTATTTTGAAGGCAAACTATGAAAATCAGAAGTCTTCTTGCTAACTAATCTCTAATGCTGTTTTACATTTGTTACCGACCTTAAATAGTAGGCCAACAAATAAAGAGCGCTATAGTTGTTTAACAGTAATATGACTGCAATTCCTTTAATGCCAACTCCTTTACATGAACCGTACACGATCAGTTGCATGGATATCGTGTTCCACAATCTATGACCTGCGGTTACTTACCCAGCAAACACGTTACTATGAGGGGTGATTTGTGCATTTAATAGGCCTAGGGAAGCTGTCTCCGTATGGAAGGCCAAGTGTGTCAAAACATGACTCATTACGGCATCCTACGTCGTCCATTGACAAGCAACGAACGCTGTTACGCCAGTGAACCGCCGTCCAATACGCCGGTCCCCCAGTAAACCGCCATCCAATACACTATTCTCCCAGTAAACCGCCATCCAAAACTGTGTTTTCTCTGCTGTAAACGGCGTTTGTGACGCCGTCCAAGTGCTGCAATAAGCTCCGTCATTGAGGGCATCTTCAAATCACTCATATTGGCATCCAAAACTCTGTTTCCCCTGTTCTGTACAGTGTTTGCAACGGCGTTGTTGTCAATAAACGGTGTAACTTACGGCGTTCAGTGATACTGAATGCAGTTATTAACGTCTGTTTGGTTTCAGTTCCTTATTTGGATTTTGCATCAATCACATGGCTAGATTTCAACCAATCGCTGAGGAGAACTACTTTGAAAGTACACCCGAAAAACAACAAATACAGCAGTTAGTGCAGTTTGGCAAGCAGTTTAACTATCTGTAAGTATGTTGGACATTTTCTTGACTTTGGCTTACAACATGTAGTAAGTTTGTTTTGGTGCTGTGTATTACTAGCTAGATGTTGTTAGTAATGAAGCTAAAATGAAATTTTCTCTCTGAAGTTCTACATTTAACATTTATCTAACTACAGCTGGTTAGCTCACTGGCTTGATGTTTACTTCAAGTAGCTAGATTGTCCAGTTTGCTCTTACTTGTTTTCTATAAGGGTGTGTCCACATGCATACACTGGTTTTAGGTGTTGTGCTGAACGTTCTCTGTTAAATTTGGTTGGGGTCTGTCACCTTCATGAACTGGGGAATGTTTGCATTAGCTAGCAAGATAACTAGTTGTGCTTTTAGTTGTGACTGTTAGTTATTGCCAATGGCTTTTCTGTCTTGGTTTAAATACTATCCATGTTACATGGCTTTAGAGAACATGGTTGTGTCTATGGCCTGGTAACAGCAAAAATCACTGTTTTACAATTCAGTGATACAAAAGACTTATTCCTGACAGTTATGTTATATCTCTTCCCTACTGTTTGTTTTAGGTGTTGTGCAAAATATTCTGTGTGTCTGTTACATTCATGATCTAGGTAAAGCTGGCTTTAGCTAGCTAGATCAAGTGCCTTTAGTTATAGCCTTTTAGTTATTGCCAATGGCTTTTCTGTCTTGGTTGCAATACCATCCATGTGTCTGTTAACATTGATGGACTAGGTAAAGCTGGCTTAACTAGCTGGATAACGGTTATGCCTTGAGTTGTGAAGCCAAGTAACTCACAATGGCTTTCCTGTTGGTTTACTGTCTTGGTTGCAATAGTACCCATGTTATGTGGTTTTAGGGAACATGGTTGTGTCTGGCCTGGTAACTAAACATCCAGCCAAAAACAGCCTGTTTTAGAATTCAGTTAAACATGCTTTTTCCCTGACAGTCATGTGACCTCTCTTCCCTAATGTTGTCCCTATCTGTACTCTCTTGCTATCAGTTTGTGCCATGTTTGACATCCCAGTTTAGTTGGTCTGACTCACCTGTTACCGTACATAATTTCCAATGCATTGTTCTAATGTAAGCATTCCCAAAACACGCATGCATTTCATTGTCAAATGTATTACAAACAACACATTATAACAATAAAAAATATTCATTAGGTATAGAAATACAATATACTAAATCAATTACATAAACATGTGTTGCATTGTGGGAGTTTTGACGTGCTGTACGCTGCTTGCTGTTACCTACCCGAAGCTAAGTACCAATATTATGCCTTTTCACTGCACTTGTTGTAGCTACTTCACGAGGGAGAACTGTCGTCTTCAGTTAAAGATAGCAGAGTTAGAGGCTCGGCTTCAGACGCAAATGTCAGGTAAGGATTATGTTAGTGTAGAA
>JACXGJ010007351.1:0-30914 GCA_016801105.1 Esox niger | reverse complement strand
CCCAGACCGATCCCTCCCCCCCTGACACAGACCGATCCCTCCCCCCCGACACAGACTGATCTGATCCCTACAACACTCACAGACACTCACATTCCTCACAGACTTGTGGCCTGGCAAGATGCACGGGATCCTCCACGCCGATTACCAGTTCTGTTTGCTGTCGGCAGCACCAGGCATGAGCATCACACTGGCTATTTAGGGGAATAATGCCGGTATTTGAATTCTAGGTGTTGGTGAACATTGGCAGTCATTTCCTTATATCAGTGACTCCATTAGCAGACAGTTCCTGTATCTATTTGAAGATGAGTCAAAGCTCACAATAACCAGTGCTGAAAAGTGGCATAGACACAAACACAGCTAAAATGTGTAAAACTGTAGTAAAGAAATGTACCTCTGCCATCAAGGGGAGTGCGTCTAAAATGTTTCATCACAAGGTGCTTTGCCTGTGTCATCAACCCCCAGCCAGCGCCTGAGGGGATGTGAGAGAAGGTGGAGAAACAGAGATAGAGAAAAAGAGTGTCTGAGAGTCAGCTTGACGGGCAGGGTTAGAGACTGAGTGTGTAACAGAAAGGGAAAGACAGAAAGTATGTGAGAGGCTGAGAGAAAGACAGAGAGAGATGCTTGTCAGACTAAATCAAGGCAGCGGTCAAAAGGTTGTTTCTTATTCTACCCGACACCTCCCGTTTCCAGGGTAATTTATGGTTCTGACCTCTAACCCCCCCTTCTAGCCCGCTTCAAGCCCCCTATTTGAACTCTGTAGCAGGTTTTGTGAGGTTTTAAGGCTATCCATTAAAGAAAGGTTAGAACTACGTCCTAAATGACATTTCACTCCCCATAAAATCCTGGTCTAACATAAGCGTCTATGTAGGGAGCACAGAACCAATCAGGACTATTATTCAAGACATGTTACATTTTACAGTTTTTTTATACGACCGCTTTCAGCCAATCAACATTAACAGTATGAACACCAGTTCATAATATCAGATATACAATGGCTTTTCATCAGTCAGCATTGAGGGTATGAACCACCAGCTGGTACTTTTTATTTCTAGGTGCGGATTCTCCATAATCCCTTTGAGATTATATCGCGTGAAGAGGGGCATGAGCTCCACCAGTTTTTTAGCACTGGCCCGTTCTCCTGCCGAAATGAAACCCAGGCCACGCTGGAGTACAAAGCTAATTTGAAAACCGTCGGGATCTCCCTGGGTGCTGTTGCATTTCAGTGTGAGCCCATGTCCTCTGTCCCCATGCCTGGTCCACGTTCTGGCTCAAATGTTTCCTTTTAGGAAGTTAAAACGTTTGCGTGTGTCTGTGTTGGGTCTTGCCTTTCAGGCATGCCTGATGATTCTGTCCCCATTTTGAAAAAGGCAATTTGTCAGGCCTAAATGCTTGGTTTAGGGCACAATGTAAAATTTGGGTTAGGATTAGAATTTGGGCTATGAATTATGGGTTTGATAAATTTAGGTTCAGGGCCGAGATTAGTAACAGTAAAATAAAGATAGATGTGTGTGTGCGTGTGTGTGCGTGAGTGTGTGCGTGAGCGTGTGTGAGTGTGTGAGTGTGTGTGTGTGTGTGTGTGTGTGTGTGTGTGTGTGTGAGTGTGTGTGTGTGTGTGTGTGTGTGTGTGTGTGTGCGTGAGCGTGTGTGCGTGTCTGTGTGTGAGTGTGTGCGTGTGCATCTGAGTGTTTGTGAGCGTGCGTGTGTGTGAGTGTGTGTGCGAGTGTGTGGGTGTGTGTGAGTCTGTGAGTGTGTGTCGGTGTGTGTGAGTGTGTGCGAGTGTGTGAGTGTGTGTGAGTGTGTGTGTGTGAGTCTGTGAGTGTGTGTCGGTGTGTGTGAGTGTGTGCGAGTGTGTGTGAGTGTGTGTCTGTGAGTGTGTGTCGGTGTGTGTGAGTGTGTGCGAGTGTGTGAGTGTGAGTGTGTGTGTGTGTCTGTGTGTGAGTGTGTGAGTGTGTGCGAGTGTGTGAGTGTGTATCAGGCTCAGCTGTGACTGACTGTTTTCTCCTTCGGTCTTCTAAGAAAGCATCGGCACAAATGACCTTTATTGATCGAGGGAGACAGGTGAATAACAAACAGGTGTGTGTGTTCTGGTTTAACGGGTCACATTAGGAACAAAACCCTCACAACCCTCAGAACTGTCCCCATAAGGACAAAGTCCACTTTCAGCATCGGTGTTCAGTTTAGGGAGAAAATTACAATTAGGGCAAGAGTTCGAATTTAGGATACTTCAATGTTTAGGCGTTATGGGTTAGGTTTTGGATTAGGCATTAAGGCTAGGTTAAGTATAGGTATGTTAGGTTACTGACGTTGAGGTAAGATTTAGGGTTAGTGATTGGGCCTAGGTTAAGTTAAGGCATAAATGTACACACGTACCGAAATGTGGCCCTTGCTTATGAAAGTGCACAGGTTGTTCTGTGTATCCATTTGTCTAATGGAAGAGATTAAGAACAGAAGAGATAATGAAAGAACAGAAGAGATAATGAAAGAACAGAAGAGATAATGAAAGAACAGAAGAGATGAGGAGCAGAAGACAAAGAACAAAAACATTGAAGAATTAATTTAAGAGAAGAAATTAAGGAAGGAAGGAAGAGATAAACAATTATAGAAGAATAAAGAACCGCAGAGATGAAGAAAAGGGGATGAAGAAGAAAATACATTAAGGAAAAACTGAATATATGACAAAGGTACTGAACAGAAGAACAGGAGAGAGAAAAACCAAACCCAGTCTTAGGTGGAAACGGGACAAAGGAGTGTGCTTAACAGAGGAAAATAAGATAATTAAATAGGGGGAAGACTGCATTAATGAGATGACGAAATAACCGAAGGGATTAATATTATAAGAGACAAAAGAAAATACATTAAGAACAAAAGAGATCATCAGCATAAGAGGAAAAAAGAAGAGATATTAAACTGACAAAATGAAGAATGAATGAACATAAGAGAAACAAGAGAAGAGATGAAGAAACAAGAGAAGAGATGAAGAAACAAGAGAAGAGACGAAGAAACAAGAGAAGAGACGAAGAAACAAGAGAAGAGACGAAGAAACAAGAGAAGAGACGAAGAAACAAGAGAAGAGACGAAGAAACAAGAGAAGAGATGAAGAGTCACAGGGCCTGACGTTCCTCACGTAACCCTGGCAACCTTAGAGTGCGGGTTGCTGCCAAGATTTAGCTTTTGAATTCAGACAAACCCATCCCTCTTCCCCCATCCCTCCTTCCGTCATCTGAAAAGAGAGGAGAGCGACTGTTTTTCCGGCCCCAGGCCCACAAATCACTGTAGCACTGGAAAAGATACTCCATTAGGCTCCAAGTCTGACTTAAATCAATGCGTGACTTATCAAATGAGATAGGGGATTATCGGGGTAATCACCTGGCAGACCTTGCCAGGATTGTAATTATCTGGAGCACACACACATCCAAGCACACATAAACTAACACACACACACACACACACACACACACACACACACACACACACACACAGAGAATAGCAAACCGTTTGTGGAGGTTGAAATGTAATAGCAAGGTGTTTAAAACAAAAAGGGCAGGAGCCCTGTATGCAGCAGAGGGGTGTAACAGACGGTTGATGCTGGCTGGGGGGAATGGTTTGTCCTCTCCTGTCAGACAGATAACAAGTTGGCCTCGCTCCATAAAGAGTCACAGTTTGTATTTTTCTCCCCTTCGCTTCATTTTTTCTCTCAACTCTCATTCTCTTTCTTGCTGACTCGTTAGTGCTGATCACCAGTCTGGCATTTTCCACATCACCAGAGGATGCCGTTGTTATCGCCATCGTCGCCTACATCGCCATCATCTTCGCCGGCACATCGACGGCACATCACCGTCGCCGTCGTTCGCCGCCAACGTTATCCACAGGGTCACCTTCCTCTGTGACATCATCACAAACACAGTCGTCTTCATCGTCGCGTTCACCGTCCTCTCGCAAGTGTTCCGTTCTCCAACAGGTGCTTGCCCTCACAGCTGCTCACTGTGTGCTAAAAATAAGCCCCACTCTCTTCCACACCTTGCAAGCCTTGGGTGAGTGGATGTGCATCTGTTCTGCAGCACAACAAAGTGCCGAAAAGACATAAGCAGAAAAACTGACCAATCCATTTAATGTTTCCTATAGATTACACAGACAAAAAACTAAAAGGTGTCGTATTCTAGAAAAAAATTATATTAAGATACTCATGAAAGTGTGCTTTTTGGTAATCATCTGAGGAACAGTCGAACGTACCGTTGCAGGCGTGACACGGATCCCTGACTGTAGTCCACACATCGGGTTGCTTGGAAAATCGAAACATACAAGACACTGTCTCTCTGAAACTGACTCTGGTTTATAACGACGGCACTAAAGGACGGGCTGTTTGGTCAAGGTTGGGGTTACAAAAGGAAATCATTTGTGGTGTGTATGTCTTTCTGGCTGTGAGTTTGATGTCCAGCAACGTTAAGTTCAATATTCTTTGTCAACCCGAGTGACAGTTCAGTCACTGTGCTACAACCCACATGACAGCAATAGGAGTCCACACTAAATCTGACATCAAATCCAAAGGCCACATCACGCGTCTAACCGAACCGAACCAAACCGACAGCACGCAGGGACGTCGTCTCGAAGCGCAACACTGTCCTCCAGAGGAGCAAACGCAGCATTACAACCCCATTGTGCAAGAGGGCAGACACATTTTACTTTCCATTATCTAGCTCCCTCTGGTGGTAACAATTATAACGAAAAAAGAAATGATATCCTATTTACCTAGAAAGCGGATGACAAAACGACAATTACACAGCAGTGACTTTGGACGTGTTTTTGTATGACCAAACAAGCTCCACTCAGCAACACTGGGACTAAATCTTTTACCATCTGCGTGAATACAAGAAAGTGCCCATTGATTAGTCATAGCTTCCATGAAGACGCCAGGTCGTTAAAATACAATTGGGCTACCCACATGACCCCTGTACAGCAGCCAGCTACAGCAAAATGAGGTAATATAGACTGTACAAGATTCTGCCATACTGCAATTTGCCAGTTTATTATGCGGGGGCTCGCTTTTTGACTAGTCGCAACCCTGCTTCTGCATGAAACTGTCAATTAGACTTCTACCCCACGAAACCGTCTCATCAAACGGTATGAACTGAGGGTTTGCAATTTCAACAAATGAGGTCCAATCAAGTCACACGCCTACAAACATTTTTCCTCGCTAGTGCCTTTGTTAATGAAATACTGAACAAATCAAGTCTTCATAGCAAGTATCTGCAGAATCCTCATGCCATTACTTCACTCATGAAGACACATTAAGATTTTTACATGGATGAATTCATTGCATCTTAGAATAAGTCCTTACGTCCCACACAAAAACTCCTCCATTCATTTTGCAGGACCCGTAAGAAACTGGACACGATGTCTGCACTAAATTGAGGAAAATTAGTGCACTAAATAGAGGAAAATGAGTGCACTAAATACAGGAAAATAAGTGCTTTAAATTGAGGAAAAGGAATGCACATAATAGGGGAAAAGTGTGCCATTTAGGAGCCCAACTCTCTGCTATAGGAGATAATGGGTGAGACTCTGGGAACTTCAACCCCCCAGAATGCTTGGTGTTCCACAGCAGTGACTCGCAGAATGGGCGTCAGGCTCTGTCGCCCTCGCCGGGCAAGTGCAAATGATTCACACCTTCCCACTGCACACGCTCAACGAGCCAGTAACACCCAACTGGTCACACCGAGCCAGGCACAAGTTCACACGAGCAGAAAGCCACGTTCTCCAAATGTACCAGCTAGTTCTGATTTAAAGAAGCAGTCTGGGAATTTTTTGAATAACAAAACATCGTTTCGGCCTGAGGAAACTTTTGATAGTTATCAATTAGGCCATGGTAATCCCACCGTTAGCTCTCCGGTTCTGAGACGCTCCAGGTCACGGGGAAGCCATGTCACTTCCACGGCACACTCTGTGTTGTATGGTACTCAATGCCGGAGGTGTGCAGGCTTCACGCCCAGGCCGGCAGAGCGATTACATCCAAAAATCAGCGGGCCTCGCCCCTACCCATGGGAAAGGATCGACGGGGAGATCTCAATGTTAATCAAATTCCTAGTTTAATCAAGTTCTTAACCATGTTAGATTCTGACATCACGACTGCAAAGACAAAATAAGGAAACACAACCTTGTAAAGAAAAGAAAAAGAGAGAACAAAAGATAGAGACAAGGACTGTGAAAGACGGACTCCCATCCTGAGGGAGAGGAATAAAAAGAACGAGACCAAGAATGAATGGCAGCCATGAGACCGGTGGGTCAGCTGGTCCAAGCCCAAAGACCTGGGTGTCCAAACAGAACCCTACAGCTGACGATTAAAATCGACAAATCTGCCTTGTGCGATCTTTTCCCACGACCTCCTCAGCACCAGGTCATCAGGTCAATGACGTGTTCTGTGCACGGGCCAGCTCCAGGCTCCTCAGGAGTGGCCTTTGGTTTCACCCCCGGAGGTGTGCAGCTTTCACACCCAACCATGCCAACATCTGACTGAACACAGAAAAGGGTTCCCAGTTCCCACGATAAAGGCCCAAACACCCTGGGAAAGACTACCGGAGGAGGACAACGAGGTCACAAGTTTCCATTTCTAAATTTAATACAGGTTTCAGCCTACATCACGGTGGTGACCAGGTGGATTCCAAAGGTCGGAGGTCAGCCACGCTTGGTGCATGGCTAGGTGGGTGCTGACAAACTGGAGCGATTCAACACACTGAGATGTCTGTGACAAAAACCCAGAAGATGCTGGCCAGTGCTCTGTGATCATAAGTGATAGCACGGCCAGTGCTCTGTGATCATACGTGATAGCACGGCCAGTGCTCTGTGATCTTAGGTGATAGTACGGCCAGTGCTCTGTGATCTTAGGTGATAGTACGGCCAGTGCTCTGTGATCTTAGGTGATAGTATGGCCAGTGCTCTGTGATCGTAGGTGATAGTACGGTCAGTGCTCATGCAGGGTATTACTGTCCATTCAACGCATCAGGTCAGAAACAGTGACTGGGTTAATGAATGATAACTGGCTCACAGAGACCAATGTCACTTTCCCCTAGGCAGACAGTATAATACCACAGACATGTCTCCCTCTGAATCACTGGAAAGGAGTACTGTTATAGAAATTCACAGCTCAAAACTCCAATTTACACATGTTTGTCAAAGATCAGTTTACATACCATGTGGGTTAAACATTTTCTTCAGATTTGACACTGCACACAGTCAGAGGAAAAGTTTTCAAACCAAGCTAAAGAATCCTCTGAGGACCTTCGGTTACCAAGTGTATTGATTAGGAGCATATGTTTCAGGGCATCAAATACTTTAAACCAATCAAAACAGCGGCAACAGTCTACAGCCATTAGAGACACTGAGAGACACCCATTTCCAGCACGAAAGGTTGACCAAAATCTGACTCAAGAGGGCTGGCTAGCAGTTTGTTGACCAGACATTAAACTCCTCGAGACAGGCAGGAAAGGATTGCACAGTTAGGATCCACTGTGTTCGTCCCTTTGAAAAGAAGAATCATCTAACTACATTCCCATGCGAACCAATATCTACAAGGCACCACTTTGGGCTCGGCCCCAACATGCTGTGGTCAAACAATGGTCTACTGAATGGGGCAAGGGGTTGCCATTTGGGGTGAACTCTCTCAGCTGCAGGCGAAAGCTGATGACACCCTGGGAACCTCAAACCCAGGCGGAGAGGTGTTGAGATGATTTGACTCCCAGCATGCCTGTGGCCTGATCTGTCGCCCTCCCCAGGCCAGAGCCAAGACTCACCCCCTCCCACTGCACACGCTCAGTGAGCCAGGCACACCGAACCAGGCGCACTCTCCACAAGCACGGGTTCAATGAAATTGGTCTGACTGATTAGTTCGACTTGCGAATAGGTACATCTGAAATTCACCTATTTATCGACAGGTGACAAATTAAAGGAAAACCTGAATAAATGAGTGGAGGAACATAAAGAATGAAGTTGCTTTCATACAGACGTACTGCATGATAAAATAATCTATGTACGGAAACCATGTATAAAAAATCCCGCAGAGTATGACAGGAAATTACGTGAGTGAATTTGAAAATGATTTGCATCATGTTACGGCCTTGGCAGTCACCAGATCTCCACCCAGTTGAACACCTACGGGAGATTTTGGATGTAGCTACATGAGAGACAGAGCTCGCCGCCACCATCATCAAAACACCAAATGTGGCAATACATTTTGGAGGAATGGCGTTACATCCTTCCAGTAGAGTTTGTAAAACTTCTAGAATCTTTGCAACGCTGTTCTGGCTCACAGTGGTGGTGTAACAAAGTGCGTGTAACGCACAGCGCGTGCTGTGCTATGAGTGAAAACCACCCTCCTCGATGCCTTGAGAGGCGCTCAAATGCCAGACGCCACAGCCTGTGGGTTTTAGCTTCCTTGCTAGAGCGCCAGACTCCCACCCTGGGGACCCAGGTTCAAGTCTGAGTAGGTCCTGTAAAAGTGGCCTAACGCCTCACTGAAATGTTATGTAGGGTTTTCCTTTAATTTGTCACCAACCTGTATCCATCTATTGTGATAAACTTTTCAGAGTTCATCTAACATTTGAATCATAAAGGCAATGAAGCATTATAGATAATGTTTTTTCAAGACGTCATGTATTCAATTTGTATACTTTCAAACTGGTTAAAATACAATATTTTTGCTATCTTGGGGTGGGTGTGCTGTGACACGACTTCAGCATTTCGGCAGTGCAAGATGTGACCTTGAGTAGGCTAAAACGTGAACAATGACAGCCTACTAGCTAGTACAACTCCAACTGAACTCTACGCCTTCAGTTCGCCAACGTTACGCTACCATAAGTATCTTATGGCAACACAAAAAGGATGCATTTTAGAATTTTCTGGATTTTTAGAAATCCATAGTGCCAGACTGAAGGTTAGTAGCTTGTGTAACAGGGAGGTGAAAAAAATGTTGTTATAAAGCTGTTACGTACGTTTCCTCTTTAACCCCTTCTGGGCTTATTCGCTATAGGCCCACTATTAATTAATTAGAAGCACAAAACGTGCGGTGAGAAGGTTAGCATTTTTCCGATATGATGACTAAACATTTGTCGTATAAGTAAACCACAAATAGTATGAGATACAACGGTCTGCAAAAACAAACCTAACGCGTGCCGTCGTCCATAATTCCCTCCTCCCTTTCTTGGTCGCAGAGCGCAGCTTGCCCCTATCCACATATCGGCACGTGCTATTTCACACTTGAAAAGCAAATGGTTCAATAGGGAGCACATTGCAGATAACAAACACAGGCTGTCATGGTGATTACGTAAACTACAACTGTTATGTTGGCCAGTGCATGCTTAGACGATTCAATTCATCACGTAGGCCAAGCTGTTATTTTTACAAATACTAGGCTACCACTAGTCCTGCTAATTCTGCAACTAATTATAAACACAAGATGCATGTTGTATGCCTATCCCTCGTTTTAGTAGGCTACAACTACTCGAAATTGCCTATATTAACCTTAAACGGGTCTTAATCCAAATAATATTTACGGCTAAATCATGTATAGACAGGCCTAAGTCTATTCACACAACGGATTTGGCTGATAGTCTCCGAAAATGTAAAACATATACAGGAACAGATGTTTGAACTATATTGTCAAACAAGACCCGCCTGGACACGCACATGGCGCAAGTTTGCCCAAGTGTGACTTGACACCTTAGCGCTCTGGCACATCCACACTTTTCGGTGTCAAAGCGCAATTTGGCACGCGCTCCCTGGCCGGATATATAGAAGGCCTCCACTCAACTCTGGTACCACTCTTAATCGCAAACTCTCAGAGGAATTTCCAGTGACACTATTATCGGAAGCCATGGAGAACATCGCCAACTGTGGATTAGCTACTAACGGAACTGCTGGAGCAAATTTTGCCCAACAACCCGCTAATTTGTGGAGACCCTGGGATGCCCAAGCCGACAGATTCGCGGCTCACACGGTTAGTGAATACCAGCTCACTTTTGAAACGAAATAAGTGTGATTTTAACCAATTAAAGCTGCTAATGCATGCATTTAGTTACACGTAGGCCTACCATGTGCAATATATTTATGCTAACAAGCGTATCTTTATCTCAACACAGCCGCACACCAGCCCGATTGAAGGAGTTTCTGACAGCAAAGACAGCAAACGTCAAAAGATTACACACCCAGTAAAGTAAGCCGAAATTTCCTCTCGCCATCTTCTGGCTGTGCGTAGCCTACCGATAAACGAGATGGATTGTCTACGCTTTCTCTCATCCTTTTCTATGGATCCTAATCCGAGATTGTCTCCTGTTCTAGATTGTTCTGGCCCAAATCCAGATGCTTCGACTATCTGTACCAGGAAGCAGAGATTCTTCTGCGCAACTATCCAGTCCAAGCATCCATATGTCTCTACGAAGACTCTAGCAGTGATGACGAAGAGGACGGCAGTGAAGAAGAAGAAGACTCCATGAAGGATATTAATTAAAAAAGCAGTCATCATCCTAATTCAGAAAATTTAATATATTGCTGCATAATTTATTTTTGTAAATATATGTAAATAGGCCATAGAAACAACGAATGACTTATTTGTCAGTGTAAAAAATAATTTATATTTCACAGTTACTTTTATTTAATGATGTACCCAAAAGAGAAAAGTGTAATAAAGAACTTAAAAATGAGAAATGTGCTAATTAATTCTTTATTACTGGTTTTTGCGCAATCACTTTCGATACGATTTGATTAGTTATAATGACGATCCTACAAGCCTGAAACACTAACTACTCTGAATCGAATTATATTTCTTAAATACATCTACGCAAAAACAAAATGTATGTTTTCTAGATTTTGTAATCGCTTTATCAAGTAATCTCAGGCTTTGGCTGACAAACCATGACAAAGATTCCTAGTGTGGTGTGGTGTAATCAAGCCAGGATTCAAATTACACGTCTTCAGATATAATCACTGAAACTATCATTTTAAAACTGGATCACGTGGGACGCTGAGTTGGCACCTCGCCTATTGGCCGCCGGAGGTGAGAGGAGCTCGTGCAAGTGTTTGCGTGAGCGTCCACTTCCTCATCCAAACAAAAGGGTGCTTAAGTACACAAACTCTCAGGCAGTAGCCCTGGGAAAGCTTTAATTACCCGAGCTATGCCACATGTTATCGCGACAAAAGTCTGAATTAGCACGTTTCACATGCTTTTAATTGATTGGTTGAAGGCACCAACCCTACTAAGCACAATGAACGATGTTATTAATTAAACTACAAAAGAAAGGTTATTATACTCCATTTTGTGGTATTTCTTTATGGTCCTTATTAGCCGCAGGCTAATCAGGGGCTGCACTTCCTGAATTCAAAACACAGTGCACTATATTGTTGTTTATATACCTGAGCTTACGATCAAAATATGAAACATATCTGCAAAATACTTTTAATTAGTATCTAATTTTGCAAAGACAAATACACATTTTCATGTGTGACGATTATAGGCACACCTGGATATTCTTATCAATGAAATATGAAACCAAGTTAATCTGAGTCATTAGAACTTTTCAGTGGTCATTCATGACTTCCTGTTTCCCAGGTGTATAAGTACGAAATGACACACATGTGAATTCTTTTTTCATCTATCAATAAGGTTGTCACCTTTCTTATTTAGGTAATGGCTGCCAAAGTAGCTACATATCTGAAAAAAACATCTCCACTATTATGACAATGATGATGCTATGAAGTACCTAACTGCAGAAGTTGGTTGATCATGGGGTTACCGTGCCTTGAAACTACAAAAGATGCCACAACATTTCCAACAAGATATTTTTTATTTATTTACAAAAGAAAGCCTCATTTTCATCAAGATTTCAAACATCAATACCAGGACATGTCTAAACTTCATTGGAACTTCGATAGGAACCGGGTTCTGTGGACATTGTCGACAAAAATAAAAGCTTTTTTAGAAGATGGTTTGGCGTGGTAGGTGAGGAAAGTCTACAAGTAAATGCCAATGACTCTGGACAGATTCTGCATTAATCTTTCTTAAAATTCTTAGGATTTATATAGGAACCAATCGTATCAGATTACCAATTTCAGATTACCAATCCTATCAAGATTTTCATAGGAACACATACTCCAGTAAGAACAGGACAGTTCCTAATCATGATCAATCAATCAATCACATTTATTTGATAAAGCCCTGTTTACATCAGCAGTTGTTACAAAGTGCTTTTACAAAACACCCGTCCTTAAACCCACAGGAGCAAACAACAGTAGTGTTAAATTTCAGTGGGCAGGAAATACTCCATAAGAAAGATGAAATTCACGAAGAAACCTAGAGAGGAACCAGGCTCAGAGGGGTGACCAGTCCTCTTCTGGCTGTGCCGGATGAACATACTAAGAGTCCAAATCGTAATAATTAATAAATGCTTCTGGGCTGAGTCCAGAGTTTTTTTAAACCCAGTCCAGATGGGAAGCATTACAAAATGGACGAGGACAGGGACAACCCACCGCCCTGGTGGGTGGGGTTATAAGAGTGGCATCTGAAATCACCAGTTATCGTCTTGTTCTGCTAAACAATTAGCATGTCTGCTCTTGGAGTGGGAACCTGAAAAAAAGAGAGTCCCTAATAGGATCCAGGATTTGGATTAGGCTTATATTGTTTATACCTTTTGAGGCAAACTCTGTTACCCTGTTTCCTGTCATAAGCTGTTAGTTTAGATGAAAATGTTGTTGAGCCTAGTCTACAGGCCTGCGATGTTGATGGTAACCAGTAGGTGCTGATGTTGCCCCACAATGCAGAACTGGCTGCATGATGTTTTGTAGCTGTCTCCTTCAGGGTTGGGTTTGTTCAGATCTCAATGCACTCAGTTTAGGTTATCTATATATAGTATGAATTCATGAAACACTTAATATATTATTTATTTTCAGTTGATTAAAAAATGTTTAGTTTAAAATGATTGAATTGGATTTTCACTGTGTCCTTCATTGGATTACTTTAATTGAAAATGATCCATGTTTGTCCTAGGAGAGGACCAGCTCCCATCTGTTTATATAATCTAATTTATTGTGATCTAAAAGGCTAAACTGATCCTGAATCAGCACTACTCATATATGCACTGTTAACCCCTCAGCAATACCAGCAAAATCTGCTACACCCAAACCCAGTCAAATTAATCTGTTCTTAAAGTGTTAATACACCCAAACCCAGTCAAATGAATCTGTTCTTAAAGGGGTGATACACCCAAACCCAGTCAAATGAATCTGTTCTTAAAGTGGTAATACACCCAAACCCAGTCAAATGAATCTGTTCTTAAAGGGGTGATACACCCAAACCCAGTCAAAATAATCTGTTCTTAAAGTGGTAATACACCCAAACCCAGTCAAATGAATCTGTTCTTAAAGGGGTGATACACCCAAACCCAGACAAATGAATCTGTTCTTAAAGGGGTAATACACCCAAACCCAGACAAATGAATCTGTTCTTAAAGGGGTAATACACCCAAACCCAGTCAAATTAATCTGTTCTTAAAGGGGTTAAACACCCAAACCCAGATAAATGAATCTGTTCTTAAAGGGGTAATACACCCAAACCCAGACAAATTAATTGGTTCTTAAAGGGGTTAAACCCCCAAACCCAGACAAATGAATCTGTTCTTAAAGGGGTAATACACACAAATCCAGACAAACTAATCTGTTCTTAAAGGGGTAACACACCCAGACCCAGACAAATGAATCAGTTCTGAAAGGGGTAATACACCCAGACCCAGTCAAACGTATCTGTTCTTAAAGGAGTAACACACCCAGACCCAGACAAATGAATCAGTTCTGAAAGGGGCAATACACCCAGACCCAGACCAATGAATCTGTTTTTAAAACGGTAACACACCCAAACCAGGAAAAACAAATCTGTTCTTAAGAAACAATAAAATGTCTTAGTTTCAACTATTGATATGTTGTCTTTGTACAATTATCTATTGAATATCGGGTTTAAATGATTTGCACATCCTTGCATTCTGTTTTTCTTAACAGAACCAACTTTACCAAGTATAAACCTCAAGAATT
Source organism: Esox niger (assembly GCA_016801105.1). Lineage (NCBI taxonomy): Eukaryota > Metazoa > Chordata > Actinopteri > Esociformes > Esocidae > Esox > Esox niger. The sequence continues at coordinate 16,850 of JACXGJ010007351.1, read as the reverse complement.
GTAGTGCCTCAGGGATATATAAATATTTTTTAGATGTCGATATGTTCAATCAAACCACTTTGTACCAAACACAGAATGCTACGTTTTGACATTTATATGTGAAAAGTGAAAATGTATTTCTGACTGTGTTACCATGGATTATTCATAGGCTTTTGACATACTGAGTTCTTCTTGTTAACATTCTTTACACAATTACATTGACACACACACACACACACACACACACACACACACACACACACACACACACACACTGACCTACCCTGATCTTTAGAAATCTATAATGATATGCTATTTATCACGGTTTGTTGTGTGTTCCAGTATTCAGGTAGAATGGAACCTGTATTGAAACCACTCTTTGTTTCGTTACAGTAGCCAGGGAAGTGAATGGCCATTCAATGGGGGAAATCTGACATGGCAGTTCTTCAGAAAAGTTTGATGCCTGTACAATTTCTAGAATGTCATTTTCTGAGACCTGGGGCTGGGAGAGTGCTTGTACCTTCAGGTGGCCTGATTGCACACTAAAGAATAGCTTCCCTGTGTTACGCAATCTTTCCGTTTGTCTATCTTTAGCATTTCCCAACGTTTTGCACTTAACCACTACTAAACCTAACAGCAACCATGTTTTGTGGCTTCGGGAAAGGGACATTTGGTGTCCCCTGCTGGAGCTGCTGCTGCTCCAGCAAAGAACAGATGCCCTCATCCAGAGCAACGTTCAGTTTGTAACAATAACTTATCTTGATGTCACTGTGGTTGTGGTCAACACAATTTGTTGTTATCAATCTTATTATAAACTATCTACTGGTGATAAAGCCTACAAGTTATGTTAGTCTTCCTCTCTTAATATGTCATCCCTCACCCCTCTCTACATTAGACATATTTAGCTTTCCTTCTGCTCCCCCTACTGCTTTTAACCAGGACCAGTGGGTCTCTAGTAGTGTATTGCTTTTAACCAGGACCAGTGGGTCTCTAGTAGTGTATTGCTTTTAACCAGGACCAGTGGATCTCTAGTAGTGTATTGCTTTTAACCAGGACCAGTGGGACTCTAGTGTTGCACTGCTTTTATCCAGGACCAGTGGGTCTCTAGTAGTGTACTGCTTTTAACCAAGGCCGATTGGACTTGCTGTATACAGTCAACACAGTGCGGTGTTTTCCGTAACTATGGTACATCTTCATTAAGCTGGTAAGTGCTCGGCCCACATTGGTGCTCTGCTTTCCAGCGTGGTGTCCTGCTGTTGACCCGTGTTATGCTGACCTGATCTGACAGGGTTGAGGTCATCTTTCATGTTTCTACATTATTATTCCCCAAGCATATAGCCCACCTGTGCAGGCTGCCCTGTCATTTTGTATTCTCCTGGAGCGCCGTTGCTTTAGACCTCACTAGACCTCTCCACACAGAGCTGATCATCGTGATGGCGTGTATCTGTGTGTGTTAGAACGGGTTTTATTATTTGGGCAACACATTTACAATCGTGAACATGGTAAGAAACTATAGTAATAACTTAGCACCAGGCTGAAATGAACGGACAAAGAAGCCCGAGAATGAAATGGCAAGTTCAGAGGTAAACTGGGTTTTCGTACATTGGAGCAATTCAATGTGCTTTACAGTGAAAATAAAAATACAAAATGCAATGGAATTAAAACAGTCAGATTGTTACAGTTCTCTAGCTCAACTGTCTCCATGGGGACCGCATGAACTTCAACACCCCGGTATCAATTCTCTAGCTCAGTTGTCTCCAGGGTGACTGCATGAACTTAAACTTTAAGCCAATTTGGGTTTAATGTTATGCACACATTTGGATTAAGGTCGGTGGTTCGTAAAAATGACTAACTGATTTAGACGTGTGTCTGCTTGCGTTCCTGTACGTCTGTTTACTTCACATGTTCGCCTGCGTACAGGCGGTTGCATCTATTCAATCTGCATCTTGGACCTGCGGGTTTTGAGTATACGCATGGACATGGCAGTTCTCTGTAAATTCCTCCAGCAAACTCCTTTCCTCCATGTCTTCTCAATCTGTATTAACCCCAAAGCTTTCACCTGGCGAGTTGTACGAAAAAATATACAAACGTGCGCTGAGTCACTCGCGGATGAGAGCACCTGCTAAATGGCCGAAATGTATAAAGTAACAATGTCCTTGTGCCAAGAAACGATGAGATCCCTTTGTCCGTTTGAAACCAAGCTGGTCGGTGGCTGGATCATTGTATCATGCTCTGCCCCAATCCATGGAGACCATGGAAACCATGGAAACAAGCAACTTGCCAGCTGCACTGTGCATTCAGGGCCTTCCGAAAGTATTCACACCCCTTTACTTTCTCCATAATTTGTTGTGTTATAGACACTGATTATTGTTCAGTACATCCTTTATTTTTGCCATCAATCTGCACACATTACCTCAGGGGGACAAAGCAAAAGCGCATTTTTAGAAATGTGTGCCTTTTTTTTTGAAAATAAACAAACTTAAATGTATTTTGTCTATAAGTATTCCGACCCATTGTTCAGTACTTTCACAGACTTGTAAAAGCCTTCATCATTTCTTTTCCTGTCACTTCGGCATTGTCTTGGCTGGGTGTGTGTTGTGTCTGTTGTCACGATAAGAGATGAATCTGAGCTCACTTTTGAGTGTGCGGGTAGGGACATTTTCCTCACTTATCATTTCACCAGGTTTGAGATTTCGTCTTGTCCATTTGTCAGAGTATCATTATTCTCGGTGGCCTGTGTGTGTGTGTCTGTGTGTGTGTGTGTGTGTGTGTCAGTGTGTCTGTGTGTCTGTTTGTCTGTGTGTCTTGTGTGTCTGTGTGTCTGTGTAAGAGGGATTCACATCTGGGCTGTGTACCTGATGTCCACACAAAAACACCAAAACCTGCAAATAGCTCTCTGCAATACGTATCTGTCTGATGAGGGTTAAGTTTAGTGTTAGAATTAGGATTATTTTTGGTTGAGGCATTACCAGCTATAATTATCTTTAGGCATTAGGCCTAGGTTATATGTCAGCATAATCATTTTTATTGAGGTTAAATTAGTGAACATGGATTTCTTGATACATTTTTTGTTTTAGGTCCCCACAAGGACAGAAAGACAAACGTGTGTGTGCCAATGCAACAGATTTTCTAGCTGTTTCCACCCTCTCATTATTCAAAGATGCTGGTGGGAAAACAAACCATCTGTTTGCTCCCCAACACTCATACTGAGATACAGGAGATGAAAAGAAACATGACAAGCGCTCTCTTGAAATGCAGAAAACAGTGGAAACAAATGACATGTAGTCTAAAACACAGCAATATCCTATATATTACGAAACATTTCTCATTCAAGCAGACATCAGCATCTGCCATACACTCTATGGCTGCTGTCAAATGCAAACGTGCGGCATCGTTATCTACAACGGTGTACAACAGACTTTCGTTCCACTTTTTATAGTGTAGAGGGAAAAAACATCGTTTCCCCTTTTCATTATTTAATGATCAGCGGGAGTACATTAAAACACAGAGCTAGACCTCTGGGTTAAGGCTGTCTGTATGCGCCGTTTAAAAACGAAAGGCCGGAGATAAAGAGCGTTCCTTTTACCGGAAGTAAAACAGTACAAAGGAAAAAGGCTTTCAACTAATCGAATTTCCATTATGAGAGCAAAGCTGAGCATGTGTGAGGGCACGCCATGTTCGTTAATTAGGCTGCAATTTTTCACTGTTATTTTCTTCCCTCTTCTCTTACGGAGGTCTGTTTTAACGCGGTCTCTCCAGCCTCTGCCGCTCTCAGTAATTACATTTCTCAGAGACATTTCTTCATTCGCTCGTTTCACTCAATTTCCATGTGAAAAAATACCCAGTAATTCACACACTGTCCTGTCATTGTATTCCTCATTTGTTCAATTAATAATAAATGTTCTCCGTATTTAGTCTGATCTTTTTGTTGGTCGATCTGTCTTCGATTTCCTTATCACAATGGCATATTTCCGTTATAATACGCGTGTCTCTATCCTTTTCGCGGTACTTGTGAAAAGCGTCGAGCAGTTGGAACCTGCAACGTAATGCTGTTGCAAATCATTTTCAGCTCAGCAACGCGGTTGTCGATCACCTGTATCTAAAGCCGCTCTGACAACATTACACAGTTTCCTCTTGTAGTATTGCAGTTCTATGTAAACCTGATTATTATTCCTCTATATGGGATAATATCTGATATTGGTGATACGGTTTATCACCAATACCTTAAAAGAAGAAATTGTAAGTTCCTCCCTCTGGTGTCTACAAGGCTAATAGCAGAAATGATATATTTCCAAGTTTAGATTATGTTATAAAGCTATAATGTTTGGTAGGGAATTACATTTTTTACATACCAGCTTGTAGTATAACATACACCCAGCAGGACATACACATCAAGCTTCCTGTGTTTTTAGTCTAGTATAGAAGCTAACTGGAAAACATTTTACTAGCTTGGCATGATACTTCGGGTACGGAATTTGTATCATAAAACACAATCATAAAACAAAACATGACAACAAAGATGGTATAGCTGCCCATTTGTCTTGGCAAAACGCCTCCAGGTCATGCATATTCTTTGGTCGTCTTGCATGAACCGCACATTTGAGATCTCCCCAGAGTGGCTCGATGATATTAAGGTCAGGAGAGTGTGATGGCCACTCCAGAACCTTCACCTTTTTCTGCTGTAACTACTGGAGTGTCTACTTGGCCTTGTGCTTAGGTCATTGTCGTGCTGGAAAGTCCAAGAGCATCTTATGCGCAGCTTTCATGCAGAGGAATGCAAATTGTCTGCCTGTATTTTTTGATAACATGCTGCATTCACTCTGCAATACAGTTTCACAAGATTCCCCCTGTGCCTCCAGAGCTCACACCCCCATAACATCAGTGAGCCACCACCATGCTTCACAGTGGGGAAAGTATTTTGTTCACTATAGGCCTTGTAGACCTCTCTCCAAACATTGCGCTTATGGTTGTGACTATTTTGGTCTCATTACTCTAAATTACAGTGTTCCAGAAGCTGTGAGGCATGTCTAGATGTTTTTAGGCATATTGTAACCAAACTTTTTTGTGGCATTTGCGCATTAAAGGCTTCCCTTTGGGATGTATTGTGCTCCTTGAAACAACCACACCGTCTTTCCAGAGCAGTCTGTATTTCTCCTGAGGTTACCTGTGGGTTTTTCTTTGTATCCTGAACATATTCTTCGGAGAGATTTGTCTACAATCTGTTGATCAGGGCCATTTGAATGATTTATCTTATCGTTATGATTTAAAAAGGAGCCAAGCAACTACAGTATGTGATAATAAATGGCTTCATATGATCACTATCCTCAAATATAATTTGCATGATCAGTCATACTTTCAAAAACAATTCCAGCATATCTGCAGGGGTTTGCAAACTTATGAGCACAACTCTAGAACGTCTTTTGAGCAGACCAAAACAAACCATTTGTGAAGGAGTCTATTTAAAAAAATACATCTTTCCAAAATACCCAGTATATTTTAATTCTACATTTTTCAAATGTCTCCTTTTTTCTCCACATGTAAAGCTTGCTGTACTTATTTCTCTGATAACCAGTGCTAGTTGTCAATGTAAGCATCCTAACCAACTTGATATACTGTATATTATAAAGTAATCACATATGTAATTCATTACCACATGGAGTTCACGCTCCTTTAATAGTTGCACATTAATGCCATTTACAGGCTAACTTTCCGTAGAATATGTAAGTCTTATGGAATGTCTCTACTGCACCAACATTCATATTCTTTAGCGTTCAACTTGACTGCAGACCGTTTAGGCAGTTGGCCATTCGCCGTTCATGCAATTACGTTCTGTGGGAAATTAAGGCTGCCATACATTTTTACACCTTTTAGTTTGTTAGCTCTTTTATGGAAGTTAGCCATCCTTTCACACGGACCTATTTCAGGGACACATATATTACAGTCATTATATACCTGCCAGTTACATTACATTATCGTTCAAAGTTTTACAGATTGCAAGATTATATGATTTATTTCTTCCTGAAACATACATATGTTGCTGCAATTCAAAAGAGCAACATAAACGGCATGAACAAAATGATTGGTATCCAAGACCTAATGTGATTGGACACCTTTTGAAAAAAGGATAAATGAACTCAGCACCATTGGCCAGCCCTCCGAATGAACCCACTGAGCCTCACCTGAGAAACAGATAGGGAACCCGGCTTGGCCGATGAAGACGGCTGCACAGTAGTGTCTTTTATCAATGGCAGTTATTATATCGTTTTAACACCTTGAGCGTGTCTGAGGTAAACCCATGGTCGGGTTGGAAGCTGGACTGCATAGGGGAGAGGCTACAATGGGATTCCCAATGGCTGGTTATAGAGCTGAAATAGAGCTTATTTAACTCTCGTGAAAATATATTGGGTGTCTTATCAGAGTAGCAGGAAAGATTTTTCTTATAAAAAGTTTTTGATTTTTCAGAAATTGAAAAAATAAGACCAAAGCGTATCTTTGACTTGTCATCCCCACACACAAACTGATGTCTTTCTGATCGATAGGAACTAAGCCAGGCAAGAATGTGTCCGTGTCGGCCAATATGGGTTTCCAATCTCTCCAAAAGAAAGGAATGATCAGTGGTGTCAAAGAACCATAAAGGTCAAGAAGCATGAGAACATACGCGGAACCTTGATTTGATGACATCAAAAGGTCATTTCCCCCCTGCACAGGGAATATGTTCACTAATGGAACCAGTGGGAGGAGCCGAATTTAAGGCATCACATTTATCAGGTTCAAGCCAGGTCTCACACTATCCAATCACCAGTGTAAGACCTGCTTATCATCAGTGATTAGTTAATAGACTATGATTGCATTTGAACATTAGCTTGTCCCATTTTGAGGCGTGGTGTATTATTACGATCGCTGTGGTGAATACCGTCCTGTTTTACTTTACTCAATCTAGACTGTCAGCCACAGTGGGGAAAACTAGCCTAATTATGCTAGCGACAGACTCCACTAAGCTACCTGGCAGACTAACTACCTCCTGCCTGACTGGCAACTCATGGTGACTCTACAGTAGATAGGCTCCCATTTCTGTTCCTGGGAAAAAGAGAGACACCCCTCCAGCCAGGATGACATCTGTAACTCTGCGGCAGGACAGGCTTGTCTCTTTTTATGATAGCTCCTCATGAGACGAGCGGAACTCCGTTTTCAGCCAGCGATTGAGCTGCGTGAGCCGGGGTTTTGGAAAACAGGTCGTGAGCATGTTCCATTGGAATGTCCATTAAGAATTATGCGGCAATTTAACCCGTGATATGGCCTTGTTTAATGTTGCCACCGCCAATCCAATGTAGAAGCTGATCCATCTCAATTATCAGACCATTCTCATGGTCCTTCCTGCCATGACTCAGGGAGTACTCCTTTGTCAGCGTGGATAACAAAAATAGGCCAGTGAATATGCCTTGAGTGGTCCCATATGGCATTCAGTCAAGTTAAACACTTGAGAAATAAGCACTCTGCTACACGTGGGCTGGCAGACCAACATTCGGATGGCAGTGTGCATCTAAGGGATGTTCAGAGAGACGGACAAAAAGCCTCCATAGTGACTATAATCAATAGCACACCAGCTACACAGAGAACATACAAGGACCGATCAACATTGCACGACATGTTGTAATGTTCTGGTGAACAGTGTTGTTTTCTGACCTCTGGTTCCGTTTGCCAGTAGTTCCTTCAACTGCGATGTTGGTTCACGGTTCCCTACTGGGGCTGTTATTGTTACCCGGCCCTAAGATCATGGCAAGCTGCCAAATTACACCGCTCCGGGTTAGGAACACTCAACACGTTCTCAGGGGCTATTCACTTCATGACAGTTGCATTTAAATTTGTTGTAAACACATCGGGGGGGGGGATCAGTCTGAAGGGAATCGGCTAGTCACATCAAAACACAATGTCGTTTTCTCACAGAACTGCAATTCACATTTTATATTCCAGCTGTATTAATAAAGCTTTCTCCTCACACTGACTTCGGCATAAGTCATATTCTGTCTGGCAAACACACGGCTAATGGCACCCCATTACGTAGAGTATAGATCGTACACTAGTGGTGACCACAACCCCATCTTCCCTGGTGATAGGGTGCAGTTTTGGCTTTACCCACTACCTTGCTTGAATACAGAAGGTCGAGAAGCCCGGTACAGTTTAGAATCATGATTGTGAGTTGTTGAGTCTGGATAAGATAGGGCTTTAGGCAACTGGAGATTTAACATGGCAGTTTTATCACATTTATCGCTTTAATAGCATTTCATCCATTTTATTACATCCATTTGAGTTTCAAGCACGTGTCCTGGACACAGCACAGCTTATGGTTCATACAGTTTCAGAGGGCTCTGGTAAACAAACTGTGCCGTATATAAGAAAGGTTGTGCCATTCAAAATACTACAAATGTTTAATAAAACGTATGCACATGGTTGTGTGTGAATGCACCCGCATGCACCCGCATGCACCCGCATGCACCCGCACCAAAAAGAAATGTGCAGCTCATCTAATGTTCAGCTTGTGTCCAGGGCAGGATAACCGCCTTCACCAGGATAATAGCTGGAGAACTGAGACCATTCATGCGGTTAGAACCTATTCAGATCATTTGGAGCCTCGAACTCAACTAAACCAGGGAAAATATAGTCTACTTCCTGTGTAGCCTAAGAATTACTATACAAACGGGAAAAATACACAACTAAATGAAACGGACATTTGCGGCTCCGCCGTAACAAAACCGAACTCAACTTACTCACCCTTGCTTTGGGGGGTCCTGCTCCCTTTTCTTCCTTTGTTTGGTGATTGTTCACAATGTGTATCAATGGCTGACAACTTAAGACTTCCTAATTCATCCGATAAACTTGAAACTCTACATATAATTGGAAATGTGGATCTATTAGATTTGGCTCATTACAATTTCCTGGTGTGCCAATAATCTAAACAAAAATAAACTTGTTTTTGAGAAACATACATTTCATGATTTCAAAAAAGCTTCAGTTAAAGCTTCTCAGTTATTTGTAGTGTTAGAGTAAATAGAGAACAATTACCATTTTCATAGCTTTTATAGCTCATCTTTACCAAGAGGTCAAACAATTCAGGAGGACTCTGTTGTTTCTGTGACACATTTTATTCTGTCAATCCACCGTCAACAGATGCTATTGGCATTAGGTAGGAGGAGGAACTAGACCAGTTTTTGCCTGGGGACGCCAAGGGGGTGAACATTTTAGTTTTTCCCTGGCACTCACACACTTGATTTAAATGTTGCCCTGCCACTTACACACTTGACCGACAATCAACATATCATCATGGTTTCAATCTGAATCAGGTGTGTGTGCTAGGCCAAAAACCTAAACATGCCCCTTTTTCGGTCCCCAGGATCAGGATTGGGAAACACCGAACTAGACACTTCCCTGTATGAATATTTGGGAGTGTAGTAAAATCTGTCAAATCAACTCCTAACATTGTCATAAGCAATTCAATATTTGAAAAAATGATCTTCATAGTATGTGCCCATCTACTTTTCCTGAGCATAGCGACTACCCAGTGAACTTCCAGTCATTTGAATATGATTGTGCTCACCATTGCCCCCAGGGGTCCCTTTTCAACTCATTTACGGATGTTTTCGCCACCTGGACAGACATAAAATATACCCGTTGATCTGGGGTGGACTTTCTTGCCTAAGTGTTTTTCTAGGAAGTGCTTCTTTCCGGATGGTTAGGGGCACTTGAGAGGCAGTTGTTAATGGAATCCCAAGCTGTTCCTTTGGAAACCAATTGACGTCACCGGCCCTATAGTTCCAAGTATATTTAATACGCTGATCAAAGAGACAGGTTGGTGTCAGGCCTTGTTTGATTAAATTCTTTGAGCTGTGAAGGAGGAAATGCCATCTCCGGCACAGAGAAAAACAGAATAATAAAAGAATAAATAAATCTCAAACAAGGCTGGAATTATCCAGGAGGCGTGGTGGTAGGTCACCGGCAGAATCAATGAATATTGCATTAGCCCCGCTGAAGCTGTTGTCATGCACAATACAATGTTGCTCTCCCTCAGTTGTGTCACGCTGCTGCTAACAGTGTCACGGCTGTCTGAATGGTACAACAGTCTGCAGTACTTACAGGGGCATTCTGGGAATGTAGTCTGTCTCTACTATCTGTTTTTCATTTTCTTAACTGTCCTGTAAGTAAGAATTTCACTGGTAGACCACACCTGTTGGTAACATAGCATGTGATAAATTACAGTGATAAATAACATTTGTTTAGACTGAATCACTCCTTTTTGTTTTTACGCCTGTGGTTGGGCTGTGATAGACAACTCTCACACGTATAGAAGGACCTGGAAAGCTATTAGATAATGGTTGTTGAAGCTATGAAGCAATACAGCATGAATTTAAGTGTATTGAGGCTTTCTTAAATGCCTTTTAAATGAATAACGATGACATGTACATAATCGCAAACAGTTAAGCAAAGACATAACCATATTATGAGTCTGGATGGGATAAGTCATTCTCATTAAGCATTTAAAAGTAATGTGATTTCATTATCCATGTATATGCATCATTTAAAACTTCAACTATAACATAAAAATAGATACTGTTCAAATAGGGTAGAATGAGGAATGGCTTTCCTCGGTGCTGAACTGAAGTTGTGTTACTGACTAACTGTAAATGGAACTTTCTAGAACCATTGTATGAATCGCATGCTAAACCAAATGGTCAGACATGACGCTGTTCATCCCCTCAGACCGGAATGTGTCTTTCAGCCGTAGCATTCGCTTTGTTTCCGTGTTCAGCATTAGCGGCCTCTTCGACATTAGAAACTTGTCCACTCATCTCAACCGCCGCTGCTCTGACGACCACCCACCCACCCACACATAAACCCTTTAAACCTTTCTTTGAGACGCCGCAGCGATAATGTCGAAAGAAATATACATTCTGAGAAAGAGCAAGGAATATACACTCCGAGACCACTTCATCAGGCTCTGAAATATCTGTCTCCTCAACCAGCAGGTGGAGAATGTTTGATAGTGCACATAAAATAAATGTGTTTTGCCAGCGCACATGAAATAAATCTTCACTTGGACCTGATTTGTCGATCCCACTGCAGACCCATATCCTGCACATCAACGTACATCATTTATATACTCAGAGTTGTGGCACTTTGATGAACAAAGAGATGGCAGTCTGATCATGGCCAAAGGGAGACATCATTGCTTCTCTATGGACATATACTGTGTCCATTACATTAACACGTCGCATGTGGCATCAAAATCGTGAAAGTCTTCGCGTGATGCAAGTACAAGCGTTTCTGTGTTTCACAGGTAGAAGTGGGCCACCTGTAACATGTCCTGGTTACAATATCTGGAATTCATAGCGATCATTGTTTCGCTGTTTTGAAAAGACTTGCTGGCTAGCAAACTCCCAAATATCTGTGGGAACATAGTTTTCCGAGGAAGAAGGGCTCCCATTAGGCGGAAGTCTTGACAAAGCAAGAGGAAATTAGTCCAGCTTGCTATCCTACAATGTAGTGGTCGATTGCAGTGGTTTTTATGAACAAGGACAACCAGATCTACCCGCAGCTAGTGTGATTTAGCAGTTGGTGATAAACAAAGACTACAATAAATGTTACAAACTGCCTCCATTTATGTTTGGATCAGGCAGCAGGTTATAGGGCTGGGTATTTTCATGTTTAATTTTCACGTTATGCATATTGCTTTTTTACAGTCATACCCAGTTACTTATGGATATTCTTACGATCCCAACAATACGTGGGCTTAACCTTCTGGCACATATCTAACTCCATATGTGCGGAGGGCCAACAGCATATTAGGTGGTCATGATGTTCTAGCTCATCAATGTATATCAGATGTTACCTATTTCAACATGCATTTCACGTTCCAACATCTTTTCAACCAACGTCTTTGCCTTTGCATTGGTTGTGTGCACTTTTTTGGCAGTTATTTCTAAGCGTTTTAAACAAACAGCCATTAGGGGGCCAAATGAGACGTCTCTTTCAGATGAACACTGACAGAAAAGCTGGCTCATCAGAAACACCCCAGAAGCCTGTCCATGAAAAGAACACACAACAACACACCATTAGTCCCTTATGTTCTAGCTCGCCGTCTGTGGAGGCATTTGTCATCATTACATAGCCAACTAGTCATTTCTCATGATGGACAAGTAGGGCAGAATTCTCACAGAAAATGAACACATTCTGCACAGCTCCGAAGAAAGGCAGTTTACGTTTGCAGAGAAAAATCGATTAAGAATTATTAATATGTTTGTAACTGATAATTGGACGTAGTTTACAGTAATACGATATTTTGATATTGATTATGATGATACACATATATGCATTCAGATTCAGAGAACAGAAGACATGGGGATCAGCACAGTAGTAAGAATATTTTATCATAAATAACCAATTTTAATTTCAGGTTTGTCTATTCTTTCAGCGCAGTATCCCTCATTCTGATTCTAGAGACCATTGTTCTTCCTCTCCCTTGTCCAACTTCTTGTCACTCTTCCTACACCACTCTGAGGTTATCATCGATTTTTCCAATAAACATGTGAGCTTACCTGAGAATTTTTCCTTTATGCCAACTTTCTGTTTGCGTGTTGGCTAATTAGGCTTATTAGTGTTTACTACATCAGAGCGTTAAAATTGCAATGATTTTGGTATGTTGAATTGCAGTGATTTATGCATGACAACCTGGTGACCCTAGTCCTCTATAAAGAGAGATGTATGTAGAGTTTTGCCAAAAAGTGTGAATGGAACACCTTCTTTTGTCACCTTCCTATATAGATAGTGGATATAAAAAGTCTACACACCCCTGTTAAAATGCCAGGTTTTTGTGATGGAAAAGAATGAGACAAAGATAAATCATATCAAAAATGTTTCCACTTTTAATGTGACCTATAATGTGATCAATTCAATTGAAAAAATATATATATTCTCCCGTATTCTTCATATGATTGGGTTATGGGGTAGGGTGACAAGACAAGCCTTTTCTTACAAAGAAAAACATCCAAGCCTGGCTGAAGTTTGCAAAAACAAGTAACAAGCCTCCCAAAATCATGTGGGAAAATGTGTTATGGTCTGATGACAATAATTCTAAAAAGGTATGTTTGTTGCAAAAACAACACTGCACATCACCCAAAGAACACCATACCAACAGTAAAGCATGGTGGTGGCAACATCATGCTTTGGAGCTGTTTTTCTTCAGCTGGAATTGGGGCCTTAGTCAGGGTGGAGCGAATTATGAACAGTGCCAAATACCAGGCAATTTTGGCACAAAACCTGAAGATGCAGAGGAAGTTCATCCTTCAGCACGATAACGACATAAAGCACACATCCAAATCCAAAAAGCATGGCTTCACCAAAAGATTAACATTTATTTTGGAATTGCCCAGCATTCTATAAAATGCATATATAACTTTATACTTATGAAAATATTAATGTACAATGCATAATCACGTAGTTTTATAATAAATATATTAATGTGGAATCCACACACACAGAAAATTACTTCTGTGATAGGACGAATTACACATACAAATGATTTCTATGTTCATCGTAATGTATGTAATTCATGTTAAGAGTTAATCATGAGCAAGAGATTACCATGTGCCCAGGGAGTGGCGTTTCTAAAGTTTACTGCCTTTGTATCCACTAGTGCGGTGTCCTGAGTGTGGCCCATGAGCTGATCATAAAGCGTTCTTTGTGATAAGAGATGACCTGAGTGTGGCCCATGAGCTTATCATAAAGCGTACTCTGTGATAAGAGATGACCTGAGTGTGGCCCATGAGCTGATTATTAAGGTACTCTGTGATAAGAGATGACCTGAGTGTGGCCCATGAGCTGATTATTAAGGTACTCTGTGATAAGAGATGACCTGAGTGTGGCCCATGAGCTGATAATAACGCGTACTCTGTGATAACAGATGACCTGAGTGTGGCCCATGAGCTTAATATAACACTTACTTTGTGGACAGGGATGGACATGACCCATGAGGATGTCGTGAAATAATGTCACAAATTACAAACATTCAGGGGGGTAGAAGATAAGAGGCGCACCCCACCTGGGGGGGTTGCCAACCAGATGAATAGTCAGATGGCTAGAACTGTGAATGTTCGGTATAAAAGCCATGGCCCGGACTCAGAACGTTAGGGGTGCATCTGCAGAAGGACCTGGCTTTAATGTCTGTCATTTCTGTATGATTTTCATTAAAGTCTATTGGATTCATAAAGTCTGGAGTCAAAGTGCATTTGTTTTAGAAAAGAGTTGTTGATTTTCCACAACAGGGTCTGTAGACTTTTTATTTCCACTGCATATATATATATATATATATATGTATACTATATGCCTCAGAAGGGATGGAATTCAGGGAGATTGCATAACGCTGTAAACACTCTATTTTCCCTTCAGGTCAGAATAAAAGAATCACTGATTTTAGAGAGACTCGCCTTTATTTCTTTAACTGGAAATATCCATGACACCCCCAAGGTTAATGTTAAATATATGCATTACCCTGCCATCCCTGCAGGATCTCTACAAAAAGAGCTGCTGGAGGAGGAGCAAACTAATTATTAAAGATCCCAGCCACCCATGCCATGGACTGTTTACCAAGCTGCCGTCAGGCATAAGCTACAGGAGTATTCCATCCAAAACTAACAGGCTACGGGATAGTTTCTTTCCTCAGGCTGCAAGGCTGCTCAATTCAGGAACCCCTCTCCCCTTCCATCCATAGTCCCAAGCACACCTGTCACTTTATATCATGCTCATCTGCCAGTCATTTCATGCACACCTGTCATTTTACATTGCACCACGGTTGTACAGTTGTATAGATATTATTATTGATGCATGTTTTTGTATAGTGTTATTATTGATAGTTCGTGTTATTTTCTTATTTTTATATTCTAATTACTTTTTTTACTTTTAACTGCACTGTCGGGCGTAGTAAAACCAAGCATTTCATTGCCATAACTTGTTATTACAAATGACAAATAAACCTTTTGAACCCTTGAACCTTTTTACAGATGTAGATATAAATTATGCAGCATTCATCAACAAGCCTTTATCAAGTTTACCAGCCCATTTGGTTTTCTTAGTGTCTACAGCTAACAAAACAAATCAAGGACATATTTTGCAGTAAAACACATTCAGTCAAAACTCTTGGCTTTTCACATGTTGCTGCATAATTAGTCGATTTCCATTTATTTATTTATTTATTCCTTCCTCATTTGGGTTTTTCAGATTATGATACAGTTATTTAATGGATAGCATCAGATATTTCAGAATGAAACCATGGATCGGATCTGTTCTTCACTCTTATCCTCCTATAAGGGGCATACTGATCTGCTACAGAAGTAAAACACAATGCTAGTTTAGCCGAGAATGGCAGAATTCAATGTCATAAAAGAAATGCTTATTGACTAGTTTTAATGATAAAATGCGGACATCGGTCACTTGTATCTAGTGAAAAAATAGCCCATAGATTTACCTGGAACATTAGTAAATATACAATAAATCAGTCTAGACTTTAAATATTTCCATGTTAGCTTCTTGATTAGCCAGGTTATGTTCATATGGTTTCCTTTATACTGTCTGCTTCCTGTGATTCCCAGTCTAAGTTCAAATCACCTCAGTTCATTTTAATGTGGCTTTGTCCGTAAGGTGTTTTAACATTCCACCAGGGATTGTAATACGATATGTTACTAAAATTAAGTTACATGTTCTCATTACACAGATGAAGAGCATATATATTCTTCACAGAACTTGGAACCTTTCAAAAACATGTTTACCCTTACAAAATACAGAAATGTGGATGGAATACATTAATCAATGTAGCTAGTCCCAAAATTACAAAATTACAATACTTCAGAACCGGTTAGTTCAACAAAAATGTTTATTCATTTCAATGATTTTTGATATAAAGTCAAAGATTTAACACCAGTGGTGCTTTAAAAAATATATATTTATTTATTTAAGCCTTTCTCTGTTCAGCCCAATTTTGAGCTCAGTTCTTCTCTGCATTGATGAGTCAGCAGTCCTGCTGCTGCAGTATATTAGGCATTTCTGGGAGGCCAAAATGAATGTGGTGGCCTGGCTGAAACTGAGGCTATAACAGTTGACATTGTAAACTTCTTCCAGATGTATGTAATATGGTCAACTCTTATTCAGCTAGTTTGGCCAAATAGTACATTATGGTATTTGACTGGACTATGTGTCCTCTCTCGCTGAGTAAGAAAATAAGTATACATATGTTTACTGTATACTTGGAGGTAAATAAGCTTAATAGCTCTTTATGTTTTGTGACTTCTTGTCTTCGCATGACTTTTATGAAATGTATTCCAATTGCAATCGGAGCACAGAGGCCCTGCAACGCGGATCAAATCACTCACTAAATTAAACTAAATCAAAAAAGATTACGAGTCGACCTATAAAACACAGAGTTAAGAGTGGGAATGAGTACAGTGCACATTGACTACTGCTACTACCGGTCGGCAAAGGTCGTGGTGCGAAGAGATTGAGTACTGTGGCCAAGTTCCGCCACTGGCCACCGGGCCTCAGTCGAGACGAAGTTGAGCACCTCAAGCCCTAGTCGCTGCAGGGTTGGCCCTCCCATTTGGCATGATTAGGCAGCCGTCTAGGGCAGCAGTTGAGTTTGGGGAGGCTTTTTGACAATTGTCCACCACTCACTGGCTCCGCTGATCAGTTAAAATGTTTTTTGTCTTGCCTTGGGTAGCCGATCGTCCAGGGCCGGCATGTGTTCCCTTTATGCAGAACCGCGAGTGCACAGCGCACATGCTATCTGACCACCTCATATGCTATCTGACCACCTCTTACGCTATCTGACCACC